>CAJFCO010000126.1:426974-527453 GCA_904066015.1 Synergus gifuensis | reverse complement strand
AACGCTTTGCTTCAAAAGGCGCTAGAATCCTTTATTGTAAATTCTGGAGATAAGAGTACGAGAAACTGCTGGCATAATTTTCTACAATAGCAGATGGAGTTGCATCTCCTTACATTACTTGGTGTTATGTAAGATAAGCTGATATTAAGGGTGTTGGATTAAAGTTCTAATCCCAAAATTCAATATCCTCACTTTCCGCAAGAAAAATTGAGTAAAATGGAGAATTGAATTTTGAAGCTAAAATTTAGATCCAATACCTTTAAGACAGAAAAACTTTCAGAGCATCGCGCTTTGGGTTCGTCCATGGTATCTCCGTCTTCTCACTTTATGGTGAAACTCAGCTTTTCCACATCTTGAAAGCACTTCTTAAATCTTATTTAACATCTTCGTCTATTTTATAGACTTCTTAAATCTAAATATACGATTTGGTCGTTAATATTTTTGTCTATTTGTTCGCCCTCATTGAAACTTGAGCCTCAGAGAAAAGTTTCTGTTATTCTTTCGCACCTAGAACAAATGGGATAAATAATACTCAAAGATTGTATTAAAAAAAACTAGTTCTCTTTTAACTCTCCAACTAAAGATTTTTCTAATAATTTGTAGACTTTAGAATTAAATATAATACAACTTTCTAAATTATATTTAACGTTAAACTGAATTAAGTTACATTTCACATATATTTTCAAGTTGGCATTCGCAAGATTGGAGAATTAAAATGATCTATTTATTACTAACATAAATGTCATAATTCTAAATTTGTTATGAAAAGAAAAGCTTTTTAATATCTTTTTAAAAAATTAATTAAAGTCATGTCGAAACGCTTATTCTCTTTAAGTCACCTAGTTAACAGAACTTCTCAATGCCTTAAAATGTGACTCTGAATTCCTTCCAGACTGGTGTTGGCTGCAACATCAATGTAAACATTTCTCTTTTTTGCATCTGTCAACAACTCGCTCCACATTTCATCTTTCTATAAACAAAAATTTAATTTAAATTAGTTAATCGTTTAAATCGGACCTAAGAGCATCAAATAATTTTCTACATCGTGACCTCAAATGTTTTAAAGTTGCCGCACAATATGAGGCTGGACTTAGCCCTGGTTAAAGCAACACAGAGTCTTTGCTTGTCAGACATAAATCCGATTCCATTAGTCCTAACGCATGACATAATTATCACGTCTCGTTCTTGTCCTTGGAAACTGTCGACCGTATTCACTTCGATTGACACTTTGCTTTTTTTTTCTGTAGAGACTGAATCAAGTCTGAAAGATAAAAATTAAACAACGTTTTAAATAAGTGAATAGAAGTTTGTTTCTATTAATTTAGTATCTTTTACATTTAAATCATGATCTTTTTCGTACCGCCTTTCAATTCTAGAATAGATAACGTTCCGCTGGCTTTGGTAAGGCGTTATAACACCAATTTGTAGATGCTTTTTAAATGTTTTAAAATCTGCAGTTGTTACCATAATGTAAACAATTTTTGCAACAAAGTCAGCTTCATAAGTATTTGAGAACTTGCTCTCATCTTGAGTTGAATTAAGATTCAAAACTCGGTATGAACAGTACGGAATGTATTGTATAACTGCCTTATCTTTTAATTTTCCTTGGTAAAAATATGAATTCGGCCAGGACGATATGGGATAATCCATACGATACTGAGTGTCTAGCATAATTATAGGATTTTCTATTTTATCTGCAAAGGTCTTCTCGAGTCTGGAGAACAAAGATTGATCCAATCCCATTTCTTTCGCCGTCTTTGAAAAAAAAAGATAATATTAATAATCTTGATAACCCTGTAATTTCTTTATCAAAATATTATGTATTTTTAATAAACATACTTTAGAAAGAATCGTTGCTGGGAGCTGATTCGTGTCTCCTACCAAAATCATTTTCTCCACTCCCAGCATCAACGGAATTAAACTCTCAGTTTCACAACTCTGCGTCGCTTCATCGACGATGCAAATTTGAATTTTTTGCTGACCATTTTGCCTGCAATAGTTGATTTTTTATTTAATTCGTTGCTTTCGTATAAGCTTTATTTTAATGAAATTGACATTGTAAATAATTACCCGAATAGTTTCTCCATCATGCCAGAATAACATGAAGATAAAGTGCAGGCAATTACAGTTGCCTTTGATAGCATTATTTCTTCCGTCGCTCGATATTGTTTATTAAGTTCGGGAGAACTAAGTTCTTTTAGATCTATAGGATTGTTCTTGCTAATGAGCACTTGACACAGTTTTTGAAACTGCTGACGTTTCTGCATCAATTCATTTATGCTCTTTTGTTCCCTTAAACCTTTCATCTTCTCCTCAATCTCATTTATAATCCTTTCATAATTCTTAATCTGAAAGGAAAATATATGTCTAAAAAAAATACCTTAAAACATAAAAACAGTTAAGAAATCTGCATTGTATTTTCTTACATTATTCTCGTTTTCTATTCGTTCATATTTATCTGGGACTTTGTTTCCCTTTTCGACTTGTTTCCTACCCAATTCAGATAAAGAAACGTTCTTCACTTTATGATTCATTGTTTCTAAACGACCAACACGAACCATCTTAAGGTTTTTTACTGTCAAATATAAGTATACATATTATCTTCATCAATTTAAAACGGAATTTAATCATATTCTAAAATTTTCTAAAAAGGAAAGAACTTACATTTAAGCGTCTGCCTGACATCGAGAAGTCGTAATACAATTTCATCTATTGCTGCATTAGAAGGAGCACAAACTAATATTTTTGTGTCAGGTCCTTTCAACAAAATTTGTGCAACAATGTTTACAATAACTTTAGATTTTCCCGTTCCTGGGGGACCGTGAATGAGACTAATCTTCGGTTTATCAGAGAGAGCGGCTTCGGAGATTCGCATTACAGCTTCAACTTGTTTTTCATTTAGGGCGTCCTAGAAAATTCAATACGGTTATAGAATACGAAAACAAAGAATAAAAATAAAGATAAATGTGAGGAGAATGAGGAAAAATGAACGGAAATAATTAAATTATTACATTCGTTGCTAAAGAATTCCTTTCACATATTTCAGGAAGCTGATAATCCTCGATCAGCGGATTCCAAATTAAAGAGTTTAATTTCGAGGATGGTAAATGTTGGAGAGCTTGAATCTCCCTCATATTTGATTTCAAGTACATGGCCCCACGCATTCTGCAGATCTGGTCCGTTGGAATTTTTAAATTCGCTTTCATCAATACGGTTAAGGTTACAAGTATTTCACCATTATGCATGAATTTATCTATAAATAAATAAATAAATATCTATAAATTAATAAAAATCTTCTAATAAATAAGGACTTTGTAAATCATCCTCTAAAAGTATTCAATATACACTCATCTCCCGATCGAGAACACCGCTCAGGGGTCGAGTGACTTCGATCGGATGGGATTAAAATAGCTCGAGCGAGCACTGACGTCACCACGGCACTGACTTCGCGAGCGCCGATTATTCAGTGTTGGCTGTCGAGGGACGCTCGGGGGGGACGTAGAATCAGCCAAGCGTGAAAAGTGCTCTCGATCGGGAGATGAGTGTATATATACACTCGAACTTAGATATGAGTCCCCTGAATTTCTGTCCTTCTGAGAAAGTTGAGTTGGTCCCAAACATAGATAAGGGGAGGTGAGGAGTCGAGAAGAGAAGCGCCGCGAGATCGACAGTGCTCGTCTTGGCAATAGCGTAGTCACAAGTGGACAGTACCTGCTAAGTCAGTTAGCTCTAGTTCGCAAAGCGAACACTGGTACATACGCCGCTGACTTTTGACCCGCACGCTCTCTTGATATGTGTCCACTGACCAACCAAAGTGGGACAGCAATCCAAGTTCGAGTGTATATATAATTTTACATTTCCAATCATTGCAACTTACTCAGCTCTTGGTTGAAATGTATACCCGGTCTTATTGGCGTCTTTTTCTTGTTTGTAACATACCCAAATAGCCGATGATATGACCTCTTTTTGCCATGACCATTACTACCTCTTTCTTCAATAAAATTATTATATTCGAAGATAATCAGGTGTCCAATACCGGGATACTGATCATTTTTAAAATCTTCGTTTGATAACAAAAATTCTATCATGAAAGATGTTTGAAACTCATTTTCTAAGTTTCTGATGGAATTCCTCACAACAGAACAGAATATACTTCTGAATCTACAACAAAATAATATTATAGAATTATTAAAAAAAAAAAGATTTTTTCTCTTCAAAATTCATCTTAATCCTATCACAGAATTTAATTTACAACAGCAGTTTCTGAAACTAAAAAAAATTATGCAAAATAAAAATAAAGGAAAACATACTTGTACTTTTTTTCCTCACACTCGCTTTCTTTAGTAAGAGCATTCCAAATCTCTAAGAGAAGAAGTGGCCGCAGGAAGTTACAATATTCTTCAAACGAATTATAACGATTCTTCATTGGTCGCAACGTGTCTCCCTTATACACAGGTGGCTCATTTGGTAATTGTTTTTGTTCCTGTAATTTGTTAATCAGATAATAATTATCAATTAAAAACCATTAATGATCTTTTGTAAAATGTAAAATATATTTCTTGTAAAATTTCTTTCAAAATGTATATTTACCTCAAGCCATTTCGGGTTCCATAAGAAAATACGTGTCAAATATTCGTCCAGCTTATACTGACATCGAAGCTTCTGTCTATTTATCGGAGCGTCTTTTCCAACAACCCTGTATAAAGAATGGTCATCTTCGATTAAGTATATTCGAGTTGTATTTAATTCATCATTAAACATGACTCTCTTCTTTTTCTTTTTAGAACTATTAAATGAAATCCGAGCCAGACAACTTTTTCGAGTCGTACTACCTCTAGCTTGATTTCTATAATCTTTTTCATTCGTAGCATCTTTTACTATTGAATCATGTGCCTTAATATTATATATCTCCCCAAGATCCATAAAGTTTTCTGGAGAAACTGGTTCGTACTCCGAAGAAGGAAAATCTTTGAAATTATTTGCTTGTTCTCGTTCTACGTGAGGGTGTCTTAATTTCACCTGATGATGAGATTCATATTTTTTCTTACTAGTTTTTTCCATTGTACTAGACCGAATGTTATCTCTCTGAATATTTTCCACTTCAGGAATTAATTTCGAACAATGAGCAATCGGCTTTGCATTGCTTTTTCTCTGATGAGCAACTCCAGGCTTTAGCGATGCCGTTTTCAGATGTTCGTTAATTAAGTTATCTTGACGAGTGTTATAAGTCACTTTAGCCTTTGCAGGCGCTCGATTTCGATCAACGCTCGGAACAAGATTCACTTCAGCATTTAACTTCTTGTGTAACTCCACCTGTTTTAATTTCTCTTTTCTTTCTACAGCTATGCGCTCTTTTTCATCTTTTGGAATATATGACTGTTGATTTTGCAAAGTTCTAGATCTGCGATTTTTCTGATGAGATTTTTCTGGTGGAAGGATCTTTCTCTTTTCTTCGGGATAATCGTTATTTGTTAGAGCAGATGAACCTTGGCCACGTTTTCTTTTTGGCAACAAGTGGAGCGCTTCTATAAGTTGCACCTTTCCAGGCGGCTTTTGGTTTTTCCTTGCTGAAGATTCATCTATGCTTTGTAATTCTTGTTCAAAGCACCTTACTTTCTTTCGACCTACTTCACTGGGTTTGGACACCGGTGGAATCTCTTCCAAAGTTTTTGAGATCTGTTGATCTGACTGATCTGTTTTTGAAATCTCGGTGGGTATTGAAGTTGTGCTCTCCTTCAGTTTGGGAATAATGTACTTTTGTGGTTGCGTAACATTACCGAAAGTTTTATCAAGTTTCTGCATCTCAACCTCAAACTTCTTAGTTTTTGGTAACTCTAAAGATTTTTTATAATTTTCAGGAATAGTTTCTGTGTTTTGTAAGACATTATTGCTGACATTTATCTTATGTAAGTTGTCCTCGGAAGTCTTAAATTCAAAAATTTTCTTTCTTTCAAATTCAGAAGGTTTTTTTCGATCCAAATCTTTTCCTATTTCTTGTTTCTCTCCATACTCCTTTCTTCTTTGATTATTTTCGACTTCCTTTCTATTCTGGTTCTCCTCCTGTTTTATTTTTTTCTGCTTTACTTGATTTTCTTTGTTTCTCTCTCGACCATCCACTTGATCTGTTCTTTGTTTGCGGCTTTGATTATCACCTTGTTTTTTCTCTTGAATGAATTCTTCCTTTTTCCTGCCTTGATTGGCTTCGTCCTTCTTCCTCTCTCGAACTTCATCTGAATGTCTGCGCTTATCTCGATTACTCCCAGAACTCGGCCGTCTTTCTCGATCTATAGAACTTGTTTGTCTTTTTCTTTTGTCTACATGAACTTTCTGAGTTTCTCGAGTTTCGTGGGAACCTCTTCGCTCTTCGCTTTCCCTGTCATTCAATTCCTTCATTTCAAGCACATCTTTATAGTTTCTTCGCCGTTCCTTCTCGCCTTCATGTAGTTTTATAGAGTTTCGTGAGTCTTTTGTCGTTTCTTCAAGATCACTTTTTCTTCGTGCGCACAAGTCTTTAAAATTCAAATCCGATGATTTAAGTGAAACAACTTCCTCTTTCAAAACTACATCCATTTTCCTTATTTTCTTTCTGGGTGGTTGATCTGTTTGTTCTTCTGATTCAGAACGTATTAGTTGTTTAGATTCAATTGGTTTCTCAACGGTCAATTTGGAAATGCTATTTTTCGCTTCAACCACGACTTTTGATGAAGTTTGTTTCTCGAAAAATTTCGCTTCTTCAGCAGCAGTTTCCTGAGATTGGATGTTTTCATCCCACACGTCATCGTCCTGTTCCTAAAATTAAAATATATATTAGACTTATTTAAATTCAAAGAGAAAAGAAAAAAAAATGCATTGCAAAAGGAAAACTTACTTCTTCAGCCTCAGGAAGATGATCCTTCCACGAAGTAACTAGCTCAGACTTCTTTTCTGCGAATCCAAATTCATTAATCTCATTTGTTTGTTCGACTTTTTCCTGAGCTTCAGTTTTCACACAGAAATCTTGACTAGGTTTATAAACCTGACTGTTGTAAAGCCTGTGGAACCAGGGATTGTTCTCATCATCATCACTGTCTGAAACTAATATCACATCATCTTCTTCTTCGCGAGTTTGTGGCACTTCATTTTCGCCTTTTTCGATTGTTTCTTGTTTAATACCCGGTTTCATCTCCACAGAATCGAAGAGTTGCGAACAAGGGAAGACACAGTCGTCTTCATCGTCTGAGCTCAGACAGACGACGTCTACATCGGAATAAGTAGACACTGCCGTTGACTCTTTTTTCACTGGTTTTAACTTTATTGGAGAGGATGTGGAAGCCTTGTCATTGATGAGCTGCTGTGACAATCCAGTAATGTGCTCTTCTTTAATAGTCTTTGAGTTCAAGAAAGATAACCTATCATCCGGTTTCATTGGATAGTCCAAATATTTAGAACTCTCACTATTCTTAACTTCAGCCACGATAAAAAGTTCATCATCAGAGTTGTAATTCGTTTCCGCAGGCTGTTCAATTTTCTTCGACTTTCTAACTTTATTCGAAGATTCTTTAGTCATGGGTTGATCATAATGTTTGGATTCTTCATAAGTTGTAACATGTGAAGTACTGCCATTTTGTTTTGATTCAAACTCTCCGTTAGCTTTTGCATTGGTATTTTTTAAGGAACTTAATTCTCGTGTCCTAATGTTACCGCTATTTACCTCCGAAAGTTTTTCCTTGACTTTCATATTATCACTGGAACAAATATGGCCATTTGACAAAAACTGAACATTTTCCTTGTTTGCTTTTTTGATGATTGATGCTGAGAGGTTGTCAAGCATGTTAGGAGGCTTTGAATCCGGTTTTGAATATGAGTGGGTAGGTTCTGATACTTTCTTAAAATTATGATTCAGAGAATTTTTTGGATCGCAGGATTTGCCACAATTTGTTTCAGCCTGACTAATTTCTGAACGGTTTTTTTTGGTCAGATTATTGTCTCTCATGTTTTTTAGGCTTTTATCTAATAAGCTGTTCGGTTGAATAGATTGAATACTAGTAATTTTAATTTTACAAGTTTTATTTTGGTTTTCATGTTCCCCACTAATTGTTATGTTTGTGTTTTTTTCATCTACTTTACTTAATAGCTCTGCTGATTGGGTTTCTGGCTTATTTGTTTTTGAATTCTTGCAGTGAGTTGGAAACCAGTTTTCATTAGTCAATTCTGAGCAGTTTTTTTCAGCAAGAGAATAATATCCTAATATTTGAATATCTTCGTTGTCCGGATCTGGCTTTATCAAAAGATCAGTAGGTGGAATTGAAGCGGAACTTGTACTTGGTATCGGCTCTGCAACTAATTTAGCGTTTAGCACTGGATTTGCATCTGAACTTGAGCTTCGTCCTAGATATACAGTTGATTTTGAATTTGACACTGGATCTGCAACTAAAATAAAAATTTATTTAAATTAATTAATAGTTTGATTATCAAATAAATTAAAAAACGCAGAAATATATAGCAGATATCTCAGATTTTTATTTTCTATTTTGACTTTTATTCTATGAAACAAAAAAGTCATAACGAATGCTAATAAACGTCAATGAAAAGTAGTTTTTTTAAAATTTGATCTCTTATTATCTTATTGAACATTGGGAAATCAAATTAATGTGATTAAAAGATAAACTGACAAATAAAAAGTATACTTGATTTAAAAGAAATCATAACAATTTGAAAAATAAAGCTTCATATTTCAGACTTGGAAGTGAGTTTGTTCGAAAAACAATTCTCTAGATATTTATTGTCAAAATAATGTATCAGGAAGAAACCATTGTGAAATTATTAATAACAAAATAGCATTTTGAAGTCTCACAATTGTTCTATCATTTTCTAGTTTTCCCTGGCCATTAAAAAATCTAGAATTCCGAATTAACTGGCCATTTTGTTTTCTCTTCGTATTATGATAACTTTTAAATTCAACATTTAAATTATAGGAAGGAAATATCGTTTAGGAAAAAATAACCCACGCGACTATTTTGACAAATGCTTTAATGATAATTGATATTTTAATTTAATCATTTGCACTATCCCGTATCAGCATAGATTCTCTTAAATATGAGGAACTTTTTAATACAGTTTTAAGTCAATCAAGTATTTCCTTTACTCTTACCAAAAACAACATTTAAACAAACTAAAATATTAGTATTAGAAATAGATTTTCTATCATTCAGTGGTCAAAAATAAAAAGTGAAAAATTTATTTTATATAATAAAATATATCAGTCAAGATTTATCGTCCTTATTTAATTTTAAATACTTTTGGACACTACTGATGACGACAGAGTTTGGATCAAATTTTAACTCGTTAATTGTTGGATTTTTTCAATAGTTGTATATATGTATATGGAGCAAAAATATAATCTACATTTCTTGGTAATAAAACGATATCTTATAAGTCGTATGTGTCCTGATGTTCTAAGAAGTTTAGGACAAAGCTTCAAGAGCTATGCGTAATCTTTGTAATATAAACTATAACCGTGATTGAAATGTTTATGGTGTATGAATGTGATATTTGTGTCACGTTCGTTCTTTAGTTTAAAGTCGCAACTCAAAGAGTAAAAACCTGCTTTCCGAATGTCTTGAATAAATTGATTCTTTTTAATTTTAAAGTAGATTATTTTTCGCGCTACATACATATATACAACTGTTGAAATAATCCAACATTAACTATTCGAAAAATACTTTTTTCCATTTTTTTCACTTCTTTTTTCGTAAGTGTACAATTCTCGCATATAAATTTACTACAAGCGGATTATTATTTGTAGTTGAATTACCAGTAGTGCGTTCTAAAGTAAGTCCTATAGAATTTGAGCACGAATCATTGGCTTCGAGCTTCATTAGCTTCTTGGATGGAATGCTGTCATCCTGTTCACCCGGTCGTTTGATCATACAGTCGGGCTTCCCAGTCTCAGGAGCAGGAACAATTTGGTCTTCATCCTTTTCCACTTTAATGCCAATATTTCGCACAATTGCGACTTCAAGATGCCTATGGAATTCCTCATCTCTGCTCTGTGAAAAATACTATTTAAATTAAAAATTAGTCATATTTAAATCTTAATTTTAACTAAAAAAACTTTTTTTTTTACTTTTGACTACAAATTTTTCAAATATTTGTTTACTTTTTAACATTAATGATTTCTTTCCTAAAATAATATCGACATGTATTGTAAAACAAACATGTAAATTAAAGACATCTGAATTCTAAAGCATACAAATAATTAAAAGAATAAAAGCTAACCATTATTTCTAGAGAATAAGTGAAACCTTCTTGACTCAAGGGGCTTTGGTCGGGATTCCCGATTCCAATAATGTCACCCGGATTTAGCTTGGTGTCAATGAGTTGCTTCTTCCCATTTACATACACGCCGTTCGCACTCTAAAAGAAAAAAAATCGTTTAAAAAACCAGAACATTATTTCACAAATTTAATTTTGTTAATAGATTTACTTCCAAATCACGAATGTACAATCCATCCGAGTGTACAATAAAAATGCAGTGCCGCCTGGATACAAGCATACTTGAGCATATAAATTGATTGTCCTTCCCTCTGCCACATGTGTACTGAAAATTTAAATTACAGCAAAATATTCATAAAAAATAGAAGAAAATTACAAGATTTAAATACATATGTATGTCGTTAATAGGAATAAAAGATATGAATTCCGATAGATTTGTACATTTATGGTATAGAAAATTGTTCAAAAGATTAGAAGAACGAAAAGGGTCGACCATAAACCTTGATAGGGGCCAAGTGTGTGAAAGGTTTATGACTTTTTTTTACAGCTTTACGAGGAATTTAGTGCCGATTCTAGGAATCGTTTTTCCTCTTCCAAGGCCTGAGGATGCAGGGGTGAAACTAAACAGCCTGACAGCCTGAGCAGCTAACATTCCTTTCTCAAACCGACAAAGAATTTATCACAGGAAACGCTTTCTTTATGTAATATGTAGTCCAGGACCATCTGCTATTGCATTGGAGATTTTCTTTAAGGTTTCAAGAATTACAGGAAAAATGACTAAGATTATATTTAAGACAAAATAGCGTACCTCCTGGTTAGAGGGCCGTTATCTGTTATGGAACTCGAAGGGCTGTTTCGGATTGACAAAGAGGCAAATGATACAATAAAAATTCGTCTACATAAAATTTCAATACAACTTTAGATTTAAAATTCGAGCTGACAATAATAAACGAGTAATATGAGTAGTATGCAATGTCTGAGACTTATATTTATGCACATCAATGCATATTTTGTCTGCAGCGTAATGTTCCCTTTATCTATTTTATGTCATTTTGCTTTTCAACAGACAAAGAAGTTTTTAAACTTGAGTATGTATTTGTATCCCCATGACATCATAAAAGTGGAAAAAGGAATATTCAGGTAGAAAATTTTTTATAGAAAGTTTGAAAAAAGTGGAAAACCTATACTTATACCAGAAGTTTTGAACGTTCAAATGAACGAAATATTTTTTCCCAATTCTATTTTATCCAGAAATAAAAAAAAAACTGTAAATATAAAAAACTAAAAATAACAATAAGCATTACAAATTTCTTTCATACAGAAGTATTTTCAATGCAACTAAATGAATACTTAAAAACTTTTTATAGTTTAAAATACAGTCAATACAAAAATTCGTTCATTTAGACGTTCAGAACTTTTCAGTCATGAAAATCTAACCATAAATTTAGGGGTAATAACTTTCTACACGAAAAAAGGTATCTTCAAAATACAGATTCATGTATCAGGATTTCAAGATTTTTTAAGAAAAATTTAAGTTTAGAATAAATACTATTTCGTTCAATTAGACAATTACTTTCAATGCTCAAATAATATTATAGAAATTGCAAAATTTGCAAAAAAAAATTGAAAAAGCCGAAGAATCCTTTTTATAATAAAAGTTCTGTCGTTAAAATAAAAATATGTATTATTATTCGAAGACAGCAATGGTTGACTGGATATATAATCAAATAAAAACTTACGGATTGATTTGGATTACTGATTACTATTTCACCAGGAAAATTTATGCGCCGCAGCACATAAACAGGAGTTCTAGCCATCGTGAGAGTCGAAATCAAACTGACGATCTGACATCTGACGCTAACGCTGTAACGCTAACCCGGCTAACCCTGAGTCCTGACTCCTGACGGTCCTGACGGTCCTGACTCCCTGACAGGGCTAGATGTGACATGTGACCCGAACTCAAATCACTTTATCCAGCGGGAAATTTTAAATCTGATAATGGTCAGTAATCGAACACCTGGAAAATATTACGTACATTTTGATGTACGTTAAAACCAGGAAGTAAAACACTTTTAAAGTTATTTGTCAAAATTTTGAGGTTAGAACTTTTGTGAAGCGGGAAATTTACAAATCATACTATATATACATATAGCTTTTTATGATTATATGTAAACTCCTCTCATAGGCAAAGTACATACAAACATCACTTGCTGGCTATTTTTGGAATAATGTAATAAGTAAAAAACACTTTGTAAAGTCTTCTTAAGTTCATAAATTAAAATCACAGTTAACATGTAACAATCGCCAATCACCTCAAAATATCGCGAATATCGTGAAAACTCATATGAAATAGTTAACAATCACTTGTAATTTACTGATGGAATGCTTTTCATATCGCTATTCGCCTGACGCCAACCGGCTGACCCGACTGAAGTCTGAAGTGAACACTCTGAACAGTCTGAAACCTGCACAGACCGTCTGAAAATTCTGAAAATTCTCGGTAATTAAGGTAATGGTTAAAGCACAATGGAATGGAGAACTAAGCCTATTCCCTAAACCTAATGATGGTTCTATCCTTTTTTATCGTATTTCTCCATCTTTCTTATCACGTGACCGCAAAGAGATAGGGCAATATGATAGAAAAGGACAGAACCATAGGTAATAGGTTTAGTTCCCATTGTGCTCTAGCCTTAATAAAGATCGTTACCATAACTTACGTAATTTAAGAGAATTAACGGGAATTTATGAGAATTGAGAATTAACATTTTTTAACATTAATTGGTTACTGATTTTGAAAAAACTTGGTTAATACTTACGATTAACGCAAGTTATATTTGAATAAATAATTATATTAAATTTTTTTCATATCTTTTTAGAGTTAAATTGATAATAAAATTAAACAATAAATAAACATGCAAATATTATGTATGATAATTTGATAACCTACTGTAACGTGTGGCTTCACACACGTTTGATATCTTTGTTAATCGATAAATACGCCTCCTGTGTTACCGACTAGCGCGAAGAATTTAAATAACTTTAGAAATTTAGTCAATGAATATTTCGTTTATAATAAACATATTTGAATATTTTACTCTAATATATTAGGATTTTCATACTATTAGAATTATGTTTTGGGACCTTCCAACGATTAAATTTACTACTGGAATTTCCCGGCGTTAGGATTTAAGTAATAAATTTATACTCGGTAGTGGCCTCTAACCCGGCTTAGGAATATTGTAAATTTTAATAAATATAAAAAGGGACTTACTCGACCCTTCATAAAAATATTAAGTAGGTACGAAATATTAATCCCCAAGCCTGGGTTTTTCCATGGCTTTTCCCATTATTTGTAATATCTAGATCATCTAGGTATACGCTTCCAAACTCTCCCCACCATGCTGGTAAGCCCACGCGCTTGGTACAGCCAGCCCAGCCGTTGGCCGCTCGATCGCTACCAACCTTGTAAATTTCCTTACTAGTTCTTATCTAGTAAATTTGAGGCGACTAGGTTAAAACCCTAGGACGTCACACTACACGAAAGTTTTTCAAAATGATCGCTGGCTAGAATCGCTAGTGTTCCAAAAAAAGAAAAGGCAACGTGTTTGTTGTTAAAACACCGAAAGGTTTCTGTTATTTATCAAAAAAGTCTGAAAGTACAAGATATGATAATATTAAATAATATTAGTTCATTTGTGAAGTAGTCTTTTATTATTTTCACGAAGTCTGTGATAAAATGTAGTTCTGAAATTAAGTCACCTTCAAAGAAGAAACAGGTATCAAAAAGTGACATGCTCCAAAATTTTCTCCACATTAAATTTATGGATGAGAGTAATAAAATTTGACACTTGCCAAGTCAAAAGTGATTACTGCACTTTTAGAAAATGGCAGGGAACTTTTGGCAGAGCTCACACCAGTAAGTCTTATCCATAAAAATGTTTCATTTTGGAGTAATCAAGTCTCAAGTTTATTCTGAGTTTACAGTATTGTGTAAAAGTATATTTATATCAGTATTATATCATTATTATTATTATATCAGTGTTATTATCAGTATTATTTACAATTAATATTATGCTAGCCACCATATTAATATTTAACAACAGCAAGTCTGCTTTTTTCTCTTTTTCAGTCAACAGTGGTTGTTGGATAAGCAAGATTTGGTTCGGGAACGTCAGCACGATCTTTCCGTATTATCAGAAGAAGAGTATCAAAAATTGTTCATTTTCTTTTCGAATCGTAAGTCAATATTATTCAGTATATTTTAGTTAAAAAAATACAACTGAAATGCAAACATTTAAAAAGACCCAAAGACTTTAAATCATTATTTCAAGTAAAAGCTCTTAATTCCGCTTTTCAGTGATTCAAGTTCTGGGAGAGCAATTAAAATTACGGCAACAAGTTATTGCAACGGCTACTGTTTATTTTAAAAGATTCTATGCGAGAAACAGTGTTAAATGTATCGATCCACTTTTGCTTGCTCCAACATCCGTCTTTCTTGCTTCGAAAGTGGAAGAATTTGGCGTTATTTCTAATAGTAGATTGATTACGACTTGTCAAACTGTAGGTAAGATAAGTATGTTTTTAGCATTTCTGCTAAAAAAATTTTTGTAAATCGCATTCCTTGCACATAAGTATGGCAAACCGACACCGAAGTATTTTAATCTCTGTATTCCTATAATGCTATCAAAGCAATCTAATTAACAATTTTTTTTTATTCCAGTGAAAAACAAATTCAATTATGCCTACTCGCAGGAATTTCCCTACCGGACGAATCATATTTTAGAATGTGAATTTTATTTACTGGAGCATTTGGATTGCTGTCTGATAGTTTATCAGCCTTATCGTCCCCTATTAACTCTGATACAAGATTGCGGTCCAGATGATCAACTTCTAACTCTAGCATGGCGAATAATAAACGACAGCTTGCGGACTGATGTTTGTCTGCTGTATCCTCCGTATCAAATCGCAATCGGTAAATCAAATATCAAATTATTATCTAGAGCATTCCAACATGGTTTCTCAGAAATAAAATTTTATAACGATACTGAAAATCTTTACAGGTTGTTTACAAATCGCCTGCGTTATACTGCAGAAAGATTTGAAATCATGGTTCGCAGAATTGAACGCTGATATGGAAAAGATTCAGGAAATAGCTCGCTATATAATAAACCTATACGAATTGTGGAAGACCTATGATGAAAAGAAAGAGATTCAAGGCTTACTTAACAAAATGCCAAAACCAAAAGCTGCACCTCAACGCTGACATTCACCTAACTCGCCGCTCAGTGTTTGGGATTAAATTTCAAGAATAGATCAGTTATTATTGATCATATTTTTCTGACTAAGAATCTAAAAATTAATTTGAATAATTACTTTGATTCTTAGTAAGATTTTAAAATTAATGAATTGAAAAATTTAATGTCAGATGCAATTTAAATACATACATCTAATCAGGTGAGTATTCTGTTTTAATAAAACGATTCTTATATCGAATTCGAAAATTTTATAAAAGATATTTGATTTTTTAAGACTTTCTATCCAATCCATTTATTCTAGGTACTTACTTTTAACTTTATATTAGTTTTTAGAAAATAATTTTGACATATTTTATATTATTATATTTTATTTACACTTTTTTCAAATATAAATGATGAAAACAATGATTTCTAGGAATACAGTCAAGGACAAAGCATTTTTTCTTAATATTTTCAATAGAATAAGTAAAATAGATAAAAGAAATACAATAAGGCTATTTACAGATGTCTTGTTTCTTCGCATTAGTTAACACCTCTATGATACCTTTTCCAAAATCTTTTAACGTCATCGTAACCAGTTTTGTTGATAACGACTGTGCGCTTCCTGTGAAGTTGTATATAAACCGTTAATAGTTAATAAATTGAAAGTTAGAATCCATTTTAACTAACTAAAAAGTTCAATTTCTGTATTTCTAATAAATTACCTTTCACTCTGCCATATCAAATATCCAGTGGAGAGCGCATAATCTCTTAAGACTTCAAAATCGGCTTGAGAATTGAACTGAGAATATAAAATACCCTCAGTAAACTGAAACTTGTTCCTCTCGTTTTCCCAGAGCTTTATTTGATCTACTACAGTTGGTGGTAAAGTCGGAGGTCCATCCTTAATCATTTGACTATGCGCATGTTGCTGTAAATAACTAAAAAGTGACTCAGTTATGAATTGAAAAATTAACTACATATATGAAATGTTTTCATTATGCAATAATGAAGAAGAGTTTACTTGATTATTTGGGCAGCAGTAATTCCACTCCTAAGAGCTTGTCTAACTGAATCTCTAGTTAATACTGATACAACTAAATTAGAAAATCTGAAAAAAAAAACATAAGATAAAATTAGTTGCATATTTTCTTTTATAAAATAAAAACTTTTACTTTTTATAAATTTAAAAAATATTGTAATATGATTCGAAGACAAAAATTCATTACCGACAAGTCATTTTGCAAAAAAGTCCAAGTAGAGCGACGTGTAGATTTGAGTTTGTATAAGCACAAACACCGAAATGAGTATCTATGACAATATATCGTTCTTTTTCTAAATCCCTACATAAAGGATTGTTTTGGCCCGTTGCTATATTTAGTGCAAGACGGGTCGGGTAGAATCTGAAAGTTACTAATTAAATTAGATATTGTAGAAATTTAGAGATTAATTAAAGTTTTTTGAAAGGCTTCCAAGTTCAAAATATTTATTTTCGAAGGTAAGTAATTTCGATTTTGACAGGTAGAAACTTACCTTCCAGCTTTTCTTTTGCGCTGATATACGAGTCCAAATTCTCTCAGATGTTGTAAGAAAGTTAGTAAACCCTCGGACATGCCTTTGGTACTGTAATCTTTACCAAGCGTCGAGAAACTTAATTGGAATAGGAATGTCAGACACTCGACTAGATTAAGACCTCGGGTTTCTAACGTATCCAAGTATTGAAGGATAAAATACCAAACCTGAAAACAAAAGGTTTGTTGTAAATTGAAACATAGTTTACAAAACAATAAAAATCAACGAATGTAATTGAATGAGCAATCGTAATTTATAGAATATTTTAAAGAGTTGTTTAATTACCTGGGCGGCGGTATCTAGCAGTAAAAATTGGAAACCTGATTGTGTAATTACTGGGCTTCCATCGTCGTCACGTTTCATCAGTCCAGCATGAAGCAATATTCGAACTGCATCCGCTGATATGCCTAATACGAATTAAAATAATTTTTTTGAAATATTCCCACAAAATTATACGTTAGAAAAGAGCAGGAGAAAATATCTTAATTTAGTAGCAAGACAAAGAACGAATAAATGGATTGCAAACTAAAATATAATCTTACCCTCTTGTTGTTGCGACCCTACCATATAATGCAAAACGCATTCCCATCTTTCCAAAGCATAAGAATCTAAGAAGACAATATCCCTTGGTTTACTATCAGTTTCCAGTTGATTTGACATCGTCCAAGGTTTCCCACCGCCAAGGAGTACAATTTTCAAATTAGTTTGAAAAGTTTTATTCAAAGTCCATCCAGGCAAACCACCAGAAATAGAAACTTCATTCCAGACGTTCAGTTCATTAAGAATTTGAGCTACTTTTTGATGTTCATCGGCATGAAGCTTCGAGCACCAGGAGATAATGACTGCTTGAGGAACTGGTCGTTCCAGGAACAACAATCTCATAACATAATGCCTAGCTATCGTAGGCAATTCGCGAAAAACTGCGAGACAAATAGGTGGATTATGATAAAGTCTATCCAACAATTCGGGTGTTTGAGATTTCAAATAGTCATGAAGATTTTTGCACTGAAGTCCAGTACTGTGGAATAAACTTCTTACAGGCAATGGGTTTGCCATTATTTTCGATGGATACACGCCTCTTAAATTACAACAATTAAATTATAACTTAGAGGACGAATTTTAATGAATTAATTTTAAAAATAGATATAAACTAGAGTGTACTTAATGTCATTTTAATATTTACTGAAAAAGCGCACTGTATTCATATACATTGATATACATATCAACAATAAACCAACATAACCTAAAAATATACAGGTGGTAAATTTATACCCGCAACAGTGGTAACGCTGGTAAGTTGGCAACAGTGCTAATTACTAAAACTTAAAAGTTCGCCTTTTGGTAATGCGCATGCGTCATAAAACGCACGTTATTGGTGATATTTCGCGGGAACTTTTAAAATTTTTTAAATGTTATTTTAGTTATTATTAATAAATAAAAAAATAGCAATTAGATCATTAACTAACATTAACATTTTAATTAATGATCAAATTTCTGTTTTAATGAAGTAAAATAAATTTATTTATTGATAATAATTAAAATAGGCAACATTTTTGCATTTCAAAATTCACAGGAAACCTGGTGGCCAAAATACACGCTCATCGACCAATAAGTTGAATTGCCAAACGCATGCGTATTAGATAATTTTGGCGCAATTCCAATGATACCAATGGTGCGCAAACGCTAAATTTTGAATGCAGAGTTCTAGAATGGGTAAAAGATGGCGCCACTATCACTATTTTCCTATGTATTTTGTATCGGTTAACATTTTTTTGTTTTTACGTAAACGATTTTTTGAGTTTTAATCACTTTTTTGGGTATGATAAGTGATTTTTGCATATAAAAATATTAGTTTTTGTTGTGCCTTACATTTTGATATAATTTTTATGTACTTTTATTAATGCTGTGACATTTAAATGTAGATTTTCAATTGCGATTATGATCTAACCTATAATATTTAAAAAGAAAAAAAACGAGCGGTAAGGGCTAGAGGGGCTAGAGCACAATGGAGAACTAAGCCTATTCCCTAAACCTAATGATGGTTCTATCCTTTTCTATCGTATTGCTCCATCTTTCTTGTCACGTGACCGCAAAAGAGATAGGGCAATATGATAGAAAAGGACAGAACCATAGGTAATAGGTTTAGTTCTCCATTGTGCTCTAGCCTTAAGCAAACTTTTTAGACATTTTTGACATAAAATCTTAATTATTTGTCATAACTTTAATGATAATTGTGTATGAAATAATTAGCCTCTAACTATAAAGATTCATTAACATTTTGAATTTGAATTTGAATTTTGAACTGATCAAAATATGTAGTGGTTTTCAAATTTCAATTCGCAATACGGTTATACAAACAATACACATTAAAAATTTGGAACAGTGTTGAAAAACAGTTTAACTTTGATTTAACTACATATGATGTGTTCGGAATGAAACAATTTCAATTTGAAGTTTTATAGACAATTAATTATAGAATCTGAAAATTAAATTTTAAATTGAATAATTTGAAATTTGTGGCATCAAACGTTCACATGATCAAATTTAACAGTTAACAATAATCTAAAGTCGTACAACAATTTGTTTAAATTGAAATTGTTTAAATTTAAAAACTTCAATTTGTCAGAAGTATTTATGATACATTTTTAAAAATAGGAGTCTTGAATGCAAATTGAATACATCGAAATTTTATTTTTACCTAAACAATTTAATTTGATTTTTTTGTTTCAGTCTATTTGACTTCACTCGTATTCCTCACTTTTCTGTTGGATTCTTAATTTATTTTAATGATCGTTGAGTACAACATCGCAGTTCTTGATTGGTCAGTTACTACTTGAACAGCAGTCGTTAATATTAATGATTTTGTTTCCGAACAGAGGGAAGAGAGGGTAAGAAAGGAGGATATGATTCATTCACAATTCCTGTATTTGCGCTAGGTTCCCTGCTTTCTGCATATGTATTTTATTTAACCATTCGTGACAGCAGGACATATATCGTAAATATAGATATAAAATAAGATGGCTTGACCGAATGGCTTGTTCGATCACCCAAGTTAAGCAGTGCTTGGCTTGGCTATTCTTGGATGGGAGCTGTCCTAATTAATTTAAACTATTAATTAAATATAATTAAATTAATAAAATCTGATCAATTGGTCTGTTTTTCATGAAACTGTCTTAATATGACTAGATATAACTCCTTTATCAATTTTTACTCAAAGCCTAATACTTTTGAACCGAGAAAATAATTTTTAAATCTTACTCATAGAAGGAAAATATTGTAATTTCTGCATGAGATTTCCAAATCTTGAAAGTGACTCAGATCCACCTGGTAAATGAGATATTTTCTTATCAGTCAGAGTAAACAACCCAACATTTTCTTCGTATAAAGCTTTCTTTATTCGCGGTCACTGGACTTTAAAAAAATTCCAAACTGTATTTTACATTTCCCAAAGTCTAAAAATTACAATAGTACTTAAATGCTAAAATTATTTACTTTGCTTATTTAATGCCACATTTTTAAGAAATTTTAAAGCACCACGTTCTTTAATTTTCTTTTTATGAATTGTTTAATTTTTTTTCAAGCTTCCTGTAGTTTTAAAATATATGTAGGATATTTTAAGCGATATAATCTTTTATAGTCTATAAGAAAGAAAGATACATACAAAAATATGAACTATCCTTCGCAACCAGTTTTGATTCAGCATAAACCTTTTTTTTTTCGTGAGTTTCTTCTCATACCTGGCAACGTGACACAGCACAGTAGAAAGAAAACACCTACGAATTTTTAAAAGATTGCAAAGGATCTTTTCTTCTTTATGATATAAGCACGTTTTTTTACTATGTATCATGTTTTTGTGAAGGGAAAGAAATTTCTCAGTTACTAAACAATTAGTTATTTTATATAAAAAAAACTTTTATTTTAATTTCTGACAAGTGGATTTCATTTAGTAAAATAATCTACTACATTGAAGTCAAAAAAAAATAAATATACCTAATTAATCGTAATTACTAAACATTAGATATTCTTAGAATAAAATTTAGATAACTAAATTGATTGAGATAACAGTATAGAGAATTTGTTCAATATATTTAAATTCTGGAATTCTCAGACTTATAGACTTTCTAAATGGATTAAATGATAATCAGTAGATGTATTTTAGAGTTTTATTCAAGTAAATATCTCAAAAAGATGATAATTTTAAAGAATATTCTATGAAGTAGTTTAAAGAGACGTGGTTCATGTTACAGATAATCCAAATCTGAACGACCTTTTTCACACTTTACTCCGTGTACTCAAATTACCTTGGTCCAGTATTCAAAAATTCTGAAATGTGATTCTGAATCCCTTTCACTACATACAAAATAAAACTTTTAATAAGCAGTGATTTTTCTGTATTTCTTGCTCTTAAATATTCATATATCTTCTATAAATGAAATCTACTGTAAAGTGACCTAAAATTCAGCTTCTGATTAATATTAATCTCTAAACTACAATAGAAAAATCATAATTTCTTTATATATCGGAATGTTTCACGCATTTACCAAGCAGATTATACGTGAATTCCCAGTTGAGTAGTAGAATATGAATTCTGATCCGAGTAATCTCTGAACATTTGGAAATCCGCCCACGATGAATTTCATTTTTCATTTTCAAACCGCGTTTTGATGAAAATAATCTATATTTATCAGATTGATGATTTATATGCTTATTTACGTCAAAGTATTTCTCTAAAATTATAGAAGAAATCGTAGAAAACAAGATCGCTTGCTCATAATCAATCACCATTTGCTCGCCTTTTTAACATTTAAAACCCACCTGTCTATTTTTTTGAGCCATAAAAGTATTATTTGATTCACTGTTTCATAATTTCATACTTAAAAATTAATTTTTTTTTCCAGATATTGTGATCAAACCCTATGATTCTTGGGAGGGACCGTCCTTTAAAGAAGACATTTTTTTAAATCAGATCATTGTTTGACTGACTATAAATTATTATTACAGAAACTTCTTTTATAGTGGGATTTTTTGCAGGTATTATTCAATTTTTTCTAACGATTTTATGAAGTAGAAAATACACAAAAAAAAGTCTAGCTGGTAGGGTGCAGCCATCCCAGGGTCATTATTTTTTTTTACTTCCGCCCTTTTTCTTTAAAACTAGACTTCAAGCTTAGGGGATAGCTTACCCACCAAAATTGACTTATATTATCCTTTGAAGGTGAAATTCTACTCAATTTCCTTATTCGCAATTTTTCCATGAAAACAAATTTTTGTACAACTTTTTTGCTATAACTTTTTTTTAGGTAGG
Organism: Synergus gifuensis; assembly: GCA_904066015.1. Lineage (NCBI taxonomy): Eukaryota > Metazoa > Arthropoda > Insecta > Hymenoptera > Cynipidae > Synergus > Synergus gifuensis. The sequence continues at coordinate 505,088 of CAJFCO010000126.1, read as the reverse complement.
ATATGAACTCGACAATTAAAATTAAATTTTATTAAAAATCAGAAAGCTTTCAAGCTTCTATCAAAGTTAAAAATATTTTCCATTCCCTCTTTTCTGTTTTAACTACTCTTGAAGAAGCCGCTTTCTCGTGAACTTTTCAAAGGTTATCATTCTAATTTTTGCGTACACGTCCTAGAATGATTCGAGAAGACGATAAACTCTTCTTCGATAAAAAAAGGAAATGAAAAAAGGTTTACAACCCCAGAAGTGCGTGATACGGAAGCGCAAGTATCGCGCGAGTGCGCTTTGTCACAATGCGCAGCTGGTTTGCGCAGGTCCCCGTAAAAAGCCGGGGGCGCGATTCTTCGGATACCGTCTGGTCTGGTCTGGTCGGGTCGGGTCTGGTGCTGGTCTCTCAGTTTGTATTTCGTGCCACCTTCTACCTCAGTGAAGTGTAGGCCTCGCCGTTCTTGATCTTGTGATTCTCGTGCTCAGCAGGACTTTAACACGGGATCTCACCAAGATATTCGTGAATGCGGTTCCCTTACTTGCGAAAATTTAAATTCCTGTGAAAGAAACTGTGCTTCGACTTGCGATTGTTTTTATTGCTGATACAGTGCTTTTTAATATAAAAGGAACCTTGTTCTGTTTAATACCTGGAAAATGAGTCCATCAGGTTTTTTAACCACCTTCCTGGCATTTCTTCTTATCACAAAAGGTGCGTACCAATTTTCCACCCTTTCGGTACTTTAAAAAAACATTATAGATGCTTTTTAAAAGAAAATAATGAGCTGACGGAATGTGATTGTTGATCATACTATTTACAAAAAATTTATTTGTTTTTAAATAGAGAACGTTATTTGCTAATTGTGTATTATTCGCCAGAACCAGTCTAATATCTGACAGGTGGCTTGTCAGAAAATTTCTTGGAGAACACGTGAGGGTGGGTGGAACCAGTTCATTTGCATAACGGGTGCACACATTGCAATTGGTTGAAAATTTACGTCTGTAAAACGAGTTGATATTCGTGTTACATGCGTAGAAATTCAACTGAATGAGAATTGTGCCTAGATTCGATATATCTTAAAGTTAGTCTTTACATTTCAAAATAGTTGGACAATTTTATACATTTTTACTCAGAATTACAGAAAAGATTTCATATCTGAAAATAAAGTGGTTTCCTTTATACCAAGAATGTTGTAGTAAAAGCAGTTATTAAGTAATTCTCATTTTACTTTGAAACTTTTTCGACAACGAATGTTATCGAATTTAAATTAGTTAACTTTAACTCTTCGCCAACCATATAAAATCCCTACTCGGCACTATAATTTCACAGAAATCCCATTATATCCCCACTCTCAGAATCGTTAAAGCTTCATGGAAAATATCTAGAACTCATACTTATACTTTTTATGTATGTAAAACATTCTCAACCGATTATAATGAAATGAATTGCGATTCGGTTTGCCTCCACTTCATACATTATATATGTGACTTTAGATCTGGAATAACTGGAATAACTGGATTCACAAAAAACCCTTCACATCCAATTTTAGGCTTAATCTTTTAATCTGAATACAGGAGGAAATTTTTACATAAATTCGATAAAAATGAGTAATTTTGGTTGACAAATTCTTGTATGTAAACAAAAGTACTATTTTTTTTTAACATTTCATAATCTCTCCTCTAAATTTATGCGCTGATGTTGAAACGCTTCGAAAGTGAGTTTTAGCACCTTTGTTATGTCTAGATTTTATTTTTATTTTATGCTTCCATCCCAAGCAATATGCTAATTTTTGTGTCTAATATAATCTGGAGGACGGATTTTGATGAAAGTGGAATGAAATATGATAAAATATGATAATTCTGGTGAAATTAAGTACAAAGGCGTTGAAGAAATTATGGCATTAATCTTCTGGGAAAGAAGAAGAAGGAGAATCCTTCACATCGAATAGCTACTTCTTTTTGGATGAAACTGACTTTCATTGAATTCTGATTTTTCCAATGTATAAGTATATTATTATGTACTCGCGTCCTTCGAGATCGTGCCGATGCAATCGTCCTGCTTCTTTTAGAGGCCAAGACAATACCACCAGGCTCTCTTTGACCCGTCACTGATGCAGTATTTATGTAACCTTAACATGTGGGGGGTCCATTTTACCCTCCTAGGTAGGTAACCCTCCTCGTTTTTAGGAAGTTCACCAGAAGCTTTAACTTCAAAATTAACAAAATTCTAAATACTTTCTTGAAAAATTGAGTGAATTTCACTCGTTTCCAGAGTACATATAAAGTATCATCGCTTCTTGATTGAACATAAACCTTGTTCAAATTGTGCGTAATTGTTGTACTTGTGTACTGAAAGAGCAGCAATTGCTTTATACGCTTGAGGCGACATTTGAAAACCGGATCTGGTCTTTCAGCACACGCAATATACGCATGCCTATCGGTGTTTGCATTTCAGTATCGTTTATTCCCACCTTCAATATATATATTCTTTCATATATATGTATAGATAAAATAAAATCACTGATATCTTTCCACAAACTTATCGATTATTCCCAATTCTAGCAACTAAATTTTAAATTCCATAAAACTAAAATCTAGATAGCCAAAAACATGTGTTAACTCAACTTTCATTACGCATAAACTTTATTTATTGTACACCTCAACTGAAACTGATACATCCTATCGTAAAATTTTACGATATTCAGAGAAATACTTTTAACTTGCAAAAGTCTAATTACCCACGTTATCAAGTAAGATCGTATCATTAGAGAAGCGAATTAATTCAAGAGAAAAAAGTTGAAAATGCTTTTTTAACTGAAAGCGTGTAAAAATTATTCTATGTGCGAGCCGAATTATCTCGAGTCTGGGTCATCGACCTTGTTTTCTTATTTGTAAGTCGCGAGACATTTGGTTAAGTGGCACGAACCCTAAATTCTTTTTTTTTTCAAGGGACTAAAATATGACACAGATTGGGTGGTATTTTTTAATTCAAGAACTCGCGAGTAATATGAAGTTGAAAACATCACTTTAAGAATGTTGAGAAACGTTTGAAAATCAATCATCTTTTTATGACTGGAAATTTAATTTGTCTAGGAAACAAAGCTTTCAATCATTCTCACTGACGTTGTAATTGATCTTAGATAAATTATCTCGAGTGTGCGTTATTAACGACACATTCTGATGTTATATTTCGTAAATTTTTAACTGTTCCGAGCATTGATATATTGCTGCAAGTCGGGAGAGAAAAACACTCTTTTTTTGTAAATATCCGGCAGAAATTCGCATTTTTTTTCCGGTCAATTAGTATTCAAAAAGTCACGCTTGGATAGAAGCAACACGAGGTATGCGTGTGACTAATAATTACCTCATCGACTTTACCCTATTTTTACATGCGTGAAAGAGTGAGTAATACCTCTAGTGTACGTGACACTAGAGAGGATATAAAATTTGATTATACAGGTATAATGCACATCAGGCAGGATCGGGGCAATCGGAAGCATTCGCGATGAGCAAGTCGTAATTGGTATAGCGAAAGGAACAATTACGGACAAAAAGAGTCAATTGCATCTTCATCGCTGCAAACTTGAGACTTGAGAGACTGGACCGCAAGAGACGACTCACGATCCAGTCACGAGGCAAATCAATAACCCCTTGAACGATGAATGGTTCATTCCGACTTTTGCGGCCCTTTTGCAATATAGTTTTTCTCTCATTCTCTTCTCTATTTTCAGTCTTTCTATATGGTCTTTCATTTAACGATTAATCAACGAAATCATTGAATGCGTTCAAAGAATGAGAGTTAATTTTTGCTTCCAACTAGCAACAACGAGTAAATTTGTAAACATTTTTGTTATCCTTTATAACTGTAAAAAAGTGACACGACAATGAGCCTTCGACATTGAAAGAAAATATGGCTGACCGGTTCGCAATTATCTTATTCCGTGTGAGTGCATTACAAACAATGTGGAGGCGAAGGTAGAAAGCACGTACCTACCGGCATTGAGCCGTGCAGGTATGCACAAATTGGAAATTCAATAGGGATTGGATGATTCTTAGAAAAAATAAAAAAGTAAAACAGCCGGATGCTTCTTAAATCTTTGGCCGTAACTTTGAGGCTTTGAAGGAAGGTATATACAGCCAAAAATGATGTTCTCATGCGGGTTGACCCCCCGCACGCCAACTTCCCCGTTCACCCTCTTCAATAAAACTCAATTACCTAATTACTAGAACAATAAATTAGTCACGTGTGATGTAATCTCTAGAGTAATTTCCAAGTGTACAAGTAACTATAATTAGCATAAATGGAAAAATGCAAAAAATAGAAATATCAAAAAATATCTTGTGTTGATATCAATAATTGGATAATAATACACATTATATGTGCCTATATATAATTTTAAAGTCTGAACAATATTTTTAGACGGAAAAGATTAGAAGAATGGTGCTTTTCCAAAGAATATGATTCAAAAGGCTCTAATTGAATTTCCTCCACGCGAGTATATAAAATCAGAATCTCTATTTTTGCTTTCTCAATTTCACCCAAATCTGAAAGGTCGTAACTCATGATCGTTTTCTAGCCGAGAGACTGGAGGCTCACGCTCACGCCTGGTAACAATAGAAGTTTTGTAAAAACTGAAGTGAAGAGGTGGTCCAGTGGCTAACCAAATTGTAAATGCCGGTCAGCACCCATCCATCGCTCATGCGAAGAGCCATCTGCTCGGACCTTACAATCAGTTGCGATTCTACCTGAAACTCTTCACCTGGCCCTGGTGTCCTTTCCTCGTGCCAAGACCAAACCATTACTACTTTCAGTTTATCTTATTTTTCAGCCCATTCATCTTTTTAAAAGGTATATGTGGCGCTACTTGCTCGGCTACCAGGTACCAGTTCTTTGTCAACTGAGGATTCTCGAATGAACTTTCTGCCACTTTTTGCTCCGTCAAAATCCTCTTCACGAATTGGGAGCCAAATAAATTGAAGTAAAACAATGTTTATACAATTTCAGGAATGACTGAAAAGTTATAAATGTTCAAAACTTCTGGTACTTCTTCAAACGTCGATAAAATTTCCCAGATTCAGATACAAGTTCTGGAATGATTCGGAAAATTTTGGGTTGGTTAGAAATAAATTTCAATCCGATTCTTTCGCCAGGGTTGTCATCAATATTTATTATCACGGATTTCTTCCATCATTTTCGAGTTCTATTTTAAACTTCAGTTTTTAAACCTACATTTTGGTTGCTTCATTGTGCCCTAAAAACTGTAATTATCGTCACACATTGTGACGTTCAGCAGACCTTTCTTTGATACAATAACCAAGCCGGAAAGAATATGAAGCTAGTGCAAAATGAGTCTGTTAGAGTAGTATCTAAAATTACTGTCACTGTCACTGCATTACGTCATGGTAGCTTTTTCTTACACTTCGAGTCTCCTTTCAAGTTCGCGCGTTTAGATATACATAATGCTTAACCCCTATGTACACTCACATAAATAATATTCTACCACAAATACCGTTTACCTTGTGCTATATAAAGTAGAGCGATAACGATTCTCGTAACAATCGTAGAAAAAAAGCTATAATAAAGTTTATCTCGGAATTTACAACGTTGGTCTGTTTATGTATACCCATTTCTAACAATTTAGCTTAATTACTGTGAAAATTCTAAATTACTAAAAATCAACCATTCAAATGTAAGAATCATGTATTTATCGATTGGTCAGATATGAGAAAATTGGCTTCAAATTATCGAAACAGGATAAAAACGGATAAAACCTTCTTTCAAAGCCGAGACTTTAATTGCCCTATATGCAAAGATAATGATGGATATAAATGACACGAAACTATTGATATTGTGCAATTCCGAGCTTCTCTTGTAATTCTTTGTTATGATTCAGTCTTATTTATAAGTGGCATATGCGTAATTGTAGATACCATACTACAATTATGTAAATTTTAACGATTATTGATCCTCAATTTCAGTGAATTAAGTTAAGTTAATTAATTAAGTTCTAATAGCTTTTGGAGTTTGAGAAAAAGAGTTAAATTTTTTATGTTTTTGGCAAAGTAAACCTATTGTTTTCAAATGTCAGAGATCAACATCTTGCCCACAATCTGAAAATACTCTCCTCGCAGAATAGCGACCTGGAAAAGTAGATCATCAGCAAAATCCTATTTCGATCTTCTGATCTTAAATCCGCTGAAGCTTGAGACGGCAATGGTGTCTGCCGATACTTTACGATTTTCTGGACTTAGGCCCAACAATTTTCAATGGGCTATTGAAAATGCAGTGGAGAATAGTCAATAGTGTCGCCGCCGGATGCCGATGGACTCACGTTTATTCCTAGCAGAACTGCTAGAAGCTTAAATACGTTTCTGACCGTCCGAATTCGTATTTAGGCCAGCTTGCCTACGTGAGGGTCTGGCATAAAGAATGACATCATTTACCAAATGCTGTGTTAAAGACCCCACAAGACCGCTTGGCGCGCCTCACTTCCTGCATTTTTATTTTGCAAATCGAAGGTCAAGATATAAAAAATCATCCCGTTATTGATTATGGATTTTCATCATGTTTTAGCTATATTTTTCTATGCTTTTTGTACTAGACGGAAACTTTAAACGGTATCATGCCCTTGCAATTGCGATAACTATTCTACAATTAATTTAAACAATTTTCTGCTCTGTAAAATATTGACTAACATTTTTTTTTGTTTCAGGTGAGTCAAAGTTCGATTGTCATTCATTTTCCTGCTGATTGTTGATTGTAAGTACAACATATAACAAACTTTTGAAAACTTGACTTAACTTGAAGCTATAAATCTAAAATGCTTTGCTTTGTCAAAATATTGAATCTGCGACACACGTCTAAACTTTAAATATAGAGTTTTGAAGCGAGAAACTGGAACATCTACTTCGAATTGAAAACTTCCAATTAATAATTATGATATTTTCTAATGAATGTGAAATATTTCGTCGTAAATAACAACACTCATTTCCCTAAAGAAGTGACTTCTAATTTAAAAAGTAAATGGTTTCTCAGGTTGGAATTTTCACTTCCCCAACTAGTGACAAATTACTAACCCTAATTGGTCTTGAGTTGACAAATTACAGCAGAACGAATAAAAATCTGTAAATCGAGATTCAGTCACAGAAGGAAATCGGTGAAACTATGACGGAAAAAATGACAACAGATGGAAAAGTTGCAAAGGCTATAGTTTAGAATTCATCGATAATTTTAATAGCTGGTAATCCGCATCCGTTAATAAAACGCCCACTATAGACTCTGCTACTGTATTTATCTCAATCGTTTCGGATATTTTTAGTAGTCATCTACCAAATGTTACGTCGTTAAACCAGCGACGGTTGTACACTAATCTATAAACACACATACAGACGATCGTTAACAAATAGGAAGATACACATGATTTCTTATAAATAGGAATTACATAATTGCGAGGGATAGGGGACATGTGCAGATTTAATTTTAGTTTGCATCTAGAGATATCTGATGTCACTATCGGATTAAGGATCAAGCCCTAGTATTTATGTGGTTCTTTTTATGATTTACAAGCTGTATTTCCGAAGATATCCCTTCGAGGAAAACAGATAAGATACAGTTTCTTATAGTTTTATTTATTTAGATCTGTATATATTATATATATATATATATTTTTTCATTATATTGTAGTTATTCGAAAAGAAATTTGAGGTTTACCCATCAAAAATAAATTGTCCTGATGCAAGCTAATTACTGTTGAATAAACTACAGAATAGCATATGTTACTTTTGGGCGAGTCAAGGTCCAAAGGTTTAGAATTCCATTAAAACGGCCATTAAACCGTTTGACTGAATTTAAATGAGACTTTCAATTTTACGTGGATTTCATTTTATATTCACATTATTCAATGAAACTCGTTCCTATTTATTTACGAACAGTAGAAGTAGATAATTTGATATTGTAGATAAATTAGTTTCATAGAATCTCGCGTTAAACACATACCATTGAATAGAAGCCAATTTTTATATTGATATCAGGGATTGAAAGATCAGTTACGGACTATAAATTTGAACATGGGGTCCTAAAAAAAGTTTTTAAAACCTAAAATAAGGAAGAGTATTTCATTTGTCAAGGTGGTTAATTCAATAATCAAGGTTATTAAAGAACCAAAAAGTAATTTTAAGTATAGGTAAATGGATCTGAAAACCTTGAAGAATCCTTGTGAATTTTCTTATTCTACCTTTTGCTAATTTATTAATGATTTGTATGCTTATTGGTTATTACTGATTATGACCGAGCATTCCTGACTTTCACATATTCTAAGAAAATCTCATATTGGTGTTAAAATGACTATAATTTTACATTTATGTATGATTTCCAACCTTTTTTCATATAAAATGAGTAAACACATGACTAATAATTATTTCTTAAATGATAGCTTTGAAGACACAAATTTCTGGTGTAGATATTTTATGAATAGGCGTTTTTCTCATGGAGAATCAATAATAGAGGCAATGTTGCAGCATCACTTGTTTCAGAAAATCGTTGAGAAAACAATAGGTTTGGATCTTTGCCAGAAAATGCCGACGGCCTAACACATTCTTTCACGCGTTGTATTCAATCAAATAGTCGGGGATAGTCGTACAGATTTCTCCGATGAAAAACTTTTTACTCGGAATTGCATTTCTCTATCTATCGATTATGAATGAAACATTAGAGAAATTCAGCAAAAAGGGCGGAAAGTGCGTCTAATTGGACTTTCTTGGAATTCTTGAGTGGCGGCTAATGTCACCGTGATGATTTCTTTATCAGTGGATGTTATTTAGTAAATAAAAATTTTAACTCAACATTTTCTCATTCCTTGTCTTTTTGATATTGACTAATTTCATTCAACAATCAACAATGATCCATCATTTGTCTCTTAAGAAAATAAAAGATATTTATGTTCTGTGAACAGAAAATATTTTCTTTTATAAAAAAACTTTAAAAACATTACAAATAATAACTCTGCCGAGTAGTCCGAGTTTGCCTTTTTAAATGGATTTCGTGCAAACATAGAAGAGAAATTTGGGATAGATACTCTGCGAAATGTTCCCGGGCTGAGAATTCTGTTTACTTAGGATTAAATCGTGTTCTCTCTTTTAGCTGAAAAAACGATTTTGTCCCCCTTGTCGATTTCCATGTCGAGCCTGTTATGTTTTTTTGGAAATAACTCATGTTGATTTATTTATATCAGAGGAAAACATTAATTTATGTTTCCCTTTATGGGAACAATATTTTCAAATCTAAACTGCCAGAAATTTTAAAAGATTATTAAGAAAGAACAACTGGCATATGAGACTGAAATTCAGATTGGAAATCTATAAAGAATTTAGTTTTCCAATAAAAATAAATCTTGAGAATACGCCTCTGACTTCAGAATTTAATGAAGTCATCCCCTCCTTCCACTTTGTCTTAGGGCGAATCCTTTAGGTTCGAACACGTGTACATATTTATGTTTCTTCCATTCCAATCATTTTTTGGAGTCGTCGCATAGCTGCTTCTAGAATTCTTGAGCCCAGAGAAAATATTGTCGATACATATATATATATATATATACCTGGGGATGTTGGGACTTAGGGCATGAGGAGATGTTGAATAAGATGCACGTATGCTAAACCCAATGACCATCAAGTGAACGGCATGGCAATGGCATGCAAGTCACTGGTCAAGTTTCGTTGTCCACATACTAATGATATTCCTCTTATTTTTCTGCTCCTCCTCCATTTAGCATTCAATCGCACATCTCTCATCCTAATTACACTCGCTGCATAAGCGGCTTCCTATACGAGAATCCGAGTATGTATTTCGGTTCAGATGGAAAAAATATTTCTGCGAAAACATTCTGCTTATCTCAAGCTAAACTGGGGCTCTCTTATAAACAGAGTGTATGTGCACATTTTATTCGTTTCAATATAATCAATATTATATTACCTAGCCTCATTTTCCAATCAACAATTATTTATCAAAGTGTCATTAGGTTTCAAGTTTATGAATTTTAAACTGCCTTTCCAACACTTAATTTTCATTACCTTCCCAAAAATTGAATAATAAATGTTCGTAAATATTTTTAATTAGTGGGATCATTTTTAATTAAAAACATGTCAATTCTCTTATCTTTCGAAGAGTTATGTTCATTACGAAATGTTGATAAATTGTCGAATATCCTTAAATTGTCATTCGTGAAAAAAGATCGAAGTGTGCTTCTCGTTATAAGTGATGTGATTGTCCACAGACAAAAAAACCGGTAATAAGTAATGAGTAATAGGCGGAAAAAATTAATGTGAGGGAACAGCGATCTTGCTCGCGGATATATGCAGCAGGTCATAATTTCCTTGGCCATCTCGGTGGTAAACTTTGCCAAGATTCAAGATCCACGATACACTAGAGTGCGAAATGCGTAACCGCTGAAAATAAATAGCTAAACTGTGACACTTGTTGGTTCGAAAAATATGGGAAAATATCGCGAAATCCAGAACTTGTCGACTCTAGCTCCTTCAAATAGAAATATGCGAATAAAAATAACAAAATCGTAGGAAAAATTATATGTTCATGGAGATATTTGAAGTATTATTAATAAATTTAAAAGCTTTTATCTATCAAACGTTATATATTGGACAACTAAAATTGTTACGATCTGAGGCTTTTAAAATTAAACACTTCCAATATGAAATTTAGCACCTTGAATTAGAGTTAAAAATTTTCTTTTCATATACAGACAAAAGTTTCGGATAGAAAAAATTCTATCGTTTTGAATCCACCTTATTCCAGAATTTATATCCGAACTAAATATGTAGTTTCATTCCGATTTAATCTTATTTAATTCGACTTAATTAATTTTTAAAACGGATTGATTTGGATTGGGGGCCACTGATTAAAAAGATTCGAAGGTAACAAGCTTCAGATTCATTCGGATTGGTTCGGAATAAATTTCAATCCGAAACATTCGCAAGGATAAACTGTATATAAATATCTTTTAGAAAAATCTCAATTGTCTTCTTTTTTTTTGTGTTCGTGGTAAAAGATGGACAAAAGAGTATTAACTTGCGGTTTAGAACGTTGTCACCACGATCAGTATTCGCCAAAAAAACGTCATTTCAACGACCGTAGACGTGTAGACCACAGATGGTGGTTAAAATGACGTCATCCACAGAGTTGATGTGTGTCTGCCTACCCATTTTATTGGGGAGCATTGCACGTATTTCCATTTGAGCACCCCGTTGTAATAGAACTTTACTAATGAAATTTACTGTTTCCGTTCGAACCACCCTGGGGTATATCTAGGTCGATGGCATTGTCGCTCTGGTTATTAGTAAACGCTTGGTTTAACTTCCGCCTGAATCGCATCCTGAAGTCAACTCGCAAAGTACGCGTGGCTCTTAGCTAGAATGACAAAAAATAAGCCAGACGTTCTTCTCTTTCCTTACAATTTCCTGATTTCATCTAAAAATATCAAGGTAAATTCATAATTGACCTTCATATGCCAAAGCTTTGGCATATGAATAGATCTGGAATTTCTGGAAGAAGGAATGCTTTCAAAAAATATTTTTGTTTGACATTCCTCAAATTAATAAATTCCAATAAAATGACACCTCAAAATTGACCTAGATTATTAGAGATGAATATAAAATGGAATTAAAAGAAGGTCCGGTTCTACACCAATAAATATACGTCAAAATCAAGAGCGATCTTAATTGGAATCTTTCAACATGAAAGCCTTCAACATACATACATCGTTTCTAATCTAGAAAATTGTAATAAAAAAAAACTACAGAAAAAGAGATAAAATATGTAAAAATATTCTCAAAGGTGTGGAAATATAAAATGGTTTTTGGGTTTTAATTCGAAGGAGAATTAAATATATATGAATGCGGATGTCGAGTGTGGTTGCATGAATATTAAATATGCACGTTGCACAATGTTCGTTATTCATTGATGGGATATGGCTTTTTTTGTGAGCAGACGATTCTTGGAATTTGTGCTGGTATTCTTGGCATTGGGGCAATTAATCTTCCGAACTCGAAAATAGCATCTACTCGAGGAGATAGTTTTGAGAAAGAGTTCTGAGTTTTAGGTCAGTTCACTTTGCATTTTCCTCTGAAGTTCTTTAAAAACCTTAAACAATTGGAATTAGTTGCGGAATTTGGTGTAAGGTCCAACATATTAACATATTAAACACGGTTTTCATGAGCTAAGCCATAAATTTTTCAATTCAAGAGAAATCTAAAGGACCTTATTAAAATCAACAATGAGCTCTTTGTATAAAGCTTTATATATTTTAATTTTAATTATTTCTCATTTACGAAGTGGATACCAAGTCATCGTAAAACAGGGGACCCTAAAATCGTGTCGATGATGTCAGGAATGGTCACAATATGCTCCAGCATGCATGTGTGTTCAAAGAGCATTAAAAATGATGATGTCATCGATTGCCACATGCACATATTCCAATGGCCTAAAAATGTTTGGCCGCCCACTTCGTTCACCAACTTGTGCATGAATTCGTGGTGGAAAGGTCGGGAAAGGCGCGAGTCATTTTCTTTGCCTTTGTTCCAAACCGCCTCCTTTCGTCATGCTCAATAATAATTATGATAAAAATTGTCCCGCCAAAGCTTCCAAGCTATCCTCATTATTTTTATTGCTTTACGCATAAGTCACAAATACAAAATAATATTATGTAGGGAAAGAAAATAACTGATGTTCTTATGCAACTCCTTACTTTACTTATTCACTCATTGGCACAATTAAGTACCTACTCTGAAAATAGAATTTGGCTTTGTTAGTTCTACTTTATTTCATAATTTCTCAGAATGTTTAGCAATTTATTCTGATGTTATATGTACTTTAATGGTAGTGGCATCAACTTTTTATTTATATTTTTTTTATAAAGAGATGATGTAAGATGAAATTAGCTAATTGTTAGAATTGAGACCTCTAATCTTTATCCTCGTTGTTCATCACTTTCATTAATAAGAATCGCCTATTTTTGCTCTCTAGAGATAGACAAAAAGCTCTTCTGAGAGAAGTAACTTCAATAGCCATTTTGACAAACGATCATAGGTATAAAAATACTTTTCTCTTCCATAAGTGATTATTTTCTCAGAAAATATTAGTGATGGGATTACTATGTAGATACATTTTTTTCACCTTGAAGTATTGAATTCAGGTGTACTTAAAAATTGCCAAGTCAACTCGTCGACGATATGATAACAACTGGGAAATGATATGTAAAATACCTTTATTCAATCATTTTACTACTCTAGTGAATTTTAAAAATTAAGCTCCTATATTCCGTTCATGATATCAGTAACTTATCGAAGGCTACACAAGTCATCGTTTGTTAGCTTTTTCATGTAGATAATCGTTTAGTTGTATTCGATTGAGATTAATGCTTGCACTAGTACTACGATCGAAAAGTAGCATGAATGAATGGCCTAAAAATGTTTGGCCGCCCACTTCGTTCACCAACTTGTGCATGAATTCGTGGTGGAAAGGTGATGTTTCCGAGGAAAAGATTTTATCAAGAGTGTGTCCGCGAAGATTGACGAAGAGGTTGAAAAGATATAGTGCGTCAGTTACGCAAAAGCGGTGGAAAGTACTCAACCAACTTATACCCAGTCATCTACCCAACGGATCTATGTTTACTCAATGACAGCTTAACCATTCACTTGCAAAGGCTTCGAATAGCATAACGAGACGCAAATAAGCAATCCAACAGGTGTTATTGCACAACCTGACATTTTCCCGCTCTTCATTTGTTCATTCGCAGTTTCAATTTCAAACCTACATGACGATTATTGAGTTTAGCACTTCCATTTTAAATACTGCGATCGTTCTTGTGCCGTAACGAAAAGTTAGCAACCGTTCTGAACCGTTCCGTGTGAACTGATCTTTATAGGGCACTGAATGGTGTTTATTACGGTACTCGGAACTTTTTTGCGATGCCGTTCCCCTTTCAATTTCGAACGCCGCAAGCAATCCGAGAACCACTGTTAGAGACTAAATTTTGTGGAGTAGTCTAGTTATTTATTTTACATGTGAAGAGCTTTATTTATGGAAATTATAGAGGAAACTGTCGGTGTCGGATCACTTTGATATGTAGAAATCTGTGAAATTAGCTTTACTGTTAGGTTCATTATAGATTATTCATTCTTTCTTGAATTTAAAATGTCAGTTTTGGAATACACACTCTTTTGAATGTTCAGAACTTCAGGTGTATTTTTCGGAAAGTATTTTTCTTCCTATTATCGATTTCATATTTCAAACGAGCAGTTCAAAAACACTCTAAGAAATAACAACTTTACATGGTTATACTATATTTATTTTACATAATTTGAGTAATATTAATGTAAATTATAGAGGAAACTGTCTTAGAATTAATTGTCATAGAATCACTTTAATATGCAGACTTCGAGAAAATTACCGTTAGATATTATAGATAATTTCAGTTTTTCCACATTAAAATGTTTGTTTATTTGTAAAGATTAGTCTATTTCTTTGGGACAATATCTTATTGCCGAAAAAACAAAATACCAAATGAACGAAAATGTGGATAATTTTCTACGTACGTCAATAAATATTTTTGATATATTTAAATTTCGTTAATAAACATTTTCGGTACTTTCTCATATTCGCGGTGTTTTGGTTTTTCGGCAAAAAGATGTCCCATTTTGAAATCATTATATTTTTCAGCAGAAAATTATCAATTGTGTAAGTGACAAGCGCTTAAAGAGAAAATTTTATTATGTAACACAATTCGATAATAACTATTCTAATGAGTTATTGTTAACGCGTAATTACCATGCCACTTAGCGTGCCAGCGTTCTTATGCAAAAACTACTTTTTACAAGTAGCAATTACTTTCACATGCTACTGTTTCCCAAGTGATATAAATGAGTAATTTTAACGATCATTTCATTATTTTTATTTGCAGTTCAAAACAACATTCATCGCTGTAAAATTGTTTACGAAAATTGGAAGTTAGATATTCTAAAAATAAGATGTTGGAGATATCAAAACTATGTATTGCGCTAACACTAATACACTATCTTTGTTCACTTCTTTTATTAGAAACTTATAGGAGTAAAATAATTGTTACAAAAAAATTTAGACCGAAATAATATTTTACATGTATATCAGGGAATTAGAGCTGAAAGATACTAAAATTGAAGTGTGATGTAGATGAAGGGTCATTGTCATTATCATTACCGTCATTAATCAATCTCAGCCCCTCGATAACGAGAATAAGCGGGCGTGTGTAGACGCATTCAGAAGGTTTGAGTCATAGATCCACAAGTTGCATACTTGAGGCCAGTTTCTTCCAAGGAGTTCTACTCTTTTTGTCAACTTCCATTTCAGTTCCTTTCTAATGTTTTCAATATACAGATATTAAGTATTCTTCAGAAATTACACTAATATTCGTGTAATGACGTAATCTAAAAGCTTTAATGCTTGAAATCTGATAATTGAAGATATTAATCGAATTTGTTAGTTTCCAACAAGAAACCTGTTATCATTGCTCAATATATTCGATTTAGAATCGTTCAAAAATCAATTAGAAACCGTTTATTTTGTTAAAGTCAATTAGAAAGCCATGATATGTAGGTGACGACGACAGGGCATTAATTTGTATTTCTGGACACACGTACGGAAATGAAAAATAAACTCTAGGACGTAGGTGTGAAATGATTTGAAAAGAGGGCGACGACACGTTTGTCAGAAAATTTCATTGGCTCTTTGGTGTCTCAATTAGCTTGTAATTGGTCAGATATTTGTACATCCGTTCATTGGCCCCAAGTAACGAAATATCGGAACCGGATATTGGCATGACTGATGACTTCTGGCAGTACTTATGCCTGTACAATTAAGGGCAGACTATTCGTTCAAGAATCTTGATCGTTATATAAGTTACCTCGATCGAACACGTGTGCATTTGGGTACTAATTCATCACCAACGGAAGTGATCATGCTTTATATTTTACGGTGATGCAAATTAAAAATGGCAAAGGGTTCATAAAAATAAAATATTTATAATCCATATGAATATGTATTGAGGTTTGATCGAGATGTATGATATTAGAGTTATATTAGATGTGATATTAGAGTCTCTCAATCAAGTTTTCAACACCACTCTGGAATTCCGCTTAATCATGCTCGATCACATTCCATTTCAATCCTAACTACCCATTAATTACAAAATTGATTCAATCATTCAACTAGAATCGAAGAATTAGAATGCGATTAATAGAAGGCTATGTAATATGATCTGATTATAAATTTGATTCAGATCGAATTTTAAACTTGTGGTTGCGTCTATTATAACTGTCGATTTAAAAACAACAATTTTACATGTTTTTCTGTATTGTTGATACTTTGCACATTGAATTGAAAAATTGGATACAATTATAGATAAATAAAAGATTATCGAAGGTATAAATAAGAGTTCATTGTACCCTGTAAAGTTATAGAATAAGGTGCAGTCAAGTTCAAGGCTATCAAGTCCGAAAAAAGTAAGTTACTGATTCACGGATCGTATCGAACTGATGAAATGGTGTTGAATGCAGTTTACTTCCAAAAAATCGATGTCGTTCCATTCTTAACCCTAGTTCAAGGACCAACTGCGGCTCCTTTGCATTCATGTGTTCGTTCACCTTGGACCGTCTCATAGCCGCAGCGTTGCCAAGACCTCTTTCAGGGCTGCGTTCTCTCACATTTTCTTCATTGTGTGTGTGCACGATATGTGTAAGAACACGACTCAAATTACAGAGTGAACAAACTTTGTCTATGGTTTCGAGGTTGTAGAGATTTCACTTCGTCCCATTTAGCTTTTGTTTTCCTGTTAATAACTACATCATAACACTGACCACTTGATTTTTCAATTAGACTCTACCGAGAACAAAAACAATTGATAGTTAATGAGCAATCCTAATCTTGTTTTTCAATAGACAATTGATAAACCTATTTAGTTTATCTTCCGCTTATCATCATTTTATAAACTGTTCTATGATGTGATAAAAATCATTTGAAGATTATTGTTTATGACTAACTAAAGACATCTTTTGTGCGATTATCATGAATATTCAGAGCAATGGAATTTACATGTCTCTGTGGTGGTCCTTATCTCTCAAGAGCACGTACAGTGAAGGAGCGTCGAAGAGATTTAAACGTCCTCAGAAAAGCGATATAGCTCTGCGGCTACAGGGGTTTGGTTTAGCTCTGGCTTTGAGTTTATACATGCATCCGTCTCCACGATCCTCATCTTCAGTCCACTCGTAAAGATGCGACGAATGTCTAAGATTCTCCAAGACTCTTAGTCTTCATTCAAGTCTGAACAGCCAGCATTTCCCTTATCAAAGTCAACAGGTAGAAGGCTTATCTTCACAACCTAGCTTTTGTCAATATCACTGCTCCACTTGAAGCACAAGTAGGAAAATACTTGTTTCTGAATAAAATATTTCAGTTTTCTTAACATTCAAATTATTCTCGTTAGACAGCAAAATAAATGATAGCGACACTTGGGAGTTTGATAAATAAAATCCAAATTAATGTCTTTAAGTCATAAATCCATCTATCAGTGACAAATTGATGACTTAATAAACAAAAAAACCTCATAATGAATAACCGCAATTTTTTATGCCTAAATCAGAAAATTATAGGGTGCTCAACTTTTCATTAGGTGATAAACAGCCTAATTCATCACCAGAAGTTGATGATCAATCTTTACGATTTGTAACTCCCTCAGCGTTTCTTATTAGCATTTCTGACATCAGACCCTAAATCTAACAACTAAATTGACTGGTTTTGGATAATTCGAGTTATGAGCGATGGATAAACGTAACCAAGTGCAAGCTTTTCAGATGGTAATTGCACCACTCGAACCATTAATTTTCTTAACACTGAAGGCAAAGCTAAGTCGTTTTTGACTTTTACGGTCGTTTTGGTGGTACGACCTATGGTACCATAACCACAGGTATTATCGAGCCTTGAAGAAATATCGAGAGCTCAAATTTCCTCTTCAGATATAATTCTTCATGTCAAAAACGATAGATTACGGGAGTTGACGATATACAAATGTGAAATGTCTACTTTGATTAGGGAGTTCTGACACGCAAGCTAGCTTGGGTCACGTAACTCACTCCCAGTACCCGATCTTGAACTCTAATTACATTTTTTTCTGCTGAATTCTGTAATTGGTTTCACGCTTCGCATCTTGAGAATGATTAATGAGTTTTTACTTTTTTGTTTTTTAATTAACTATCATTAAACTTATATTTAGTTTTTACGAAAAAAGATCTTTATTGAGATTATATGATAACTGTAAAAGTGACGTAACTATTTTTTCTTATATGGATATAGTAATAAGTAATAGAAGTGGAACGCACAGGAATAAAATAAATCTGGACTTTTAAACTAGGCTAAAAAATAAAAACCACTAAAAGAAACTAAAAACTTCTTCACTCATGAGATATTTCATCAACCTCTTAGCCTTTTTATGAGCACGTTCCACGAAGCAATTATTTTTCCCATAAACATGCTTCTGACGATAAACTGAACACAGTGATTGACATTCTTCCAGTCGACATTCTTAAAAAGCAAATGACTCAAAAAAATAAATAACCGAAATCATAATTCGGATGTTTATGTGAACTTGTCTCACTGGTGACCAAATAAATTGGTCTCGTGGGTAAGTGAAAAAATCTCATTCAACTCGAGTCTTGAGAAGCTCGTGAGCCCACGCCTATTTCCATCATTAAACTTATCGGGGATTATGTAATCACTGACGCAAGGATTTATTGATAAAAGTATAGATTTGAATAATATTTTAACCAGATTTTTAAAGCCAAACATCTCATTTATAGCGATAATTGAAAAACTAAAAAATCCTATATGATTGATTTACTTGATAAGCGATTAAGTTGCGTGGCTTGCATGACAAGAATTTCAAGGTTTTAAAAACATATTTTAATCCAAATCAGATCCTAAATTTCTCCGGGAATAAAAGGATTATAATTCAGTATTTTTACTTTAATTGTTTACAAATGATTTGAAAATATTAATCGGGTTTTCCATGACGCATAATTCTTCATAGCTTACGAAATTTTATTGTAAACAAGTAGAACTCGCTTATCAAGCGAATAAATCAGATAGGATTTTTTTATAAGATAAATAACGCATAGCTCTCAGTGAAAATTACAAAATGAATTTTCAATTATCTAGAAGTGAAACGTTTGGCCTTGAAAATCTGCAAATACTTGAATCAATAAATGCTTGCGACAGTGATTACATAATCTCTGATCAGTTGGTGATGGAAATATGTGTGTGGGCTCATGAGCTTCTCGGGTTGAATGAGTTTTTCGCTCATCCACAAGACCAATTTGGTCACCAGTGAGACGTGTTTATATAAACAACTGAATTATGCTTTCGCTTATTTATTTTTTGCAGCAATCTGATTTTTAAGTATGTTTAATGTGAAACTTCCGGTAGAGCCGAAATCGACTTAATTTAAGTTTATTACACGGAAGTCAGGAAAATTTAAAGGAAAAAACATTATCAGGGAAATGTCAGGGAAATTGAAAAACTGAATCTTTTGTGACCATCCTGCATTCTCATTTTTTGTTGTGATCGTCTTGCAAATTTGAGCTTTAATTATCAACATTTTAAGTTCATACTAATTAACTTGATAATCGAGGTCTTTAATTTCTTCAACATTATTTATGCTAGCATCTCTGCTTATTATTTCATTTTTCTCTGAAAAAAGTCTTAATCGTTTTTGTCAAAACTAATGGAGGAATGGGACCTTGGCTGAACAAAAGGTTGTCTTAGGATTATATTTTATTGCGAAATATCCTGGGAGAAAGAGTGTTAACATTAATGTGCGGCATTGACCGAAGAGGCTTTCCGGTAAGTCAGTCGTAACACATGTGATTTGATGTACTTCACGCTCGCTGTGCTTCTTTTGCACGTATGAAGATGGAAGGAGTGGGTGTGCGTGAGCAGAACCTTCAATAAGTCAGTTTCTGTCTCTGAGCATTGCCACTCTTGCTAATTAAGTATAAATTGCTTCTTATGTGCCGTAAGACTGAAAGCGTGCCGCTATCTTGAAATTCTCGCACGAATCACGCACCCGGAGAGTCTGCAAACTCGCCTCTTCTTTAAAACATGCGTTTATTCCTTATAACCCTTTTCAAGGCCCTTAATCTATGTCTTCGATTACGTGCATCAGTTAAGTTTTCACAATTCCCGGAAATTTTAAATTCTTGCATACCGCATTTAAATTAAAGACAATTTAAATACTGTTCTTTTTTCACAATTCGCTGGTATTTATGGACTCTCTAGATTTGGTGACTCCTTTTTAAGATTTCCGTCACTCTCAACTGATTCTAAAAATTTTTATTGTAGGAGCAGCTTTTGCTGCAGGTAATTTAATACCGAATTCCGGTTAAAAATAA
Organism: Synergus gifuensis; assembly: GCA_904066015.1. NCBI lineage: Eukaryota > Metazoa > Arthropoda > Insecta > Hymenoptera > Cynipidae > Synergus > Synergus gifuensis. Next base: position 484,622 of record CAJFCO010000126.1, on the reverse strand, counting down.
CACTCTGTTTTTTCTGTGCCGTGTTGTATAAGCATATAAAAATTTTTGTTTTTATAACATACTTTAAATTTTATTTGAAGCTTTTACTATGTTTGAAAGCTTTTACAAGTAAAATCTTCAATTATTTCAAAGCCCTGAAAATAACTCTTCAAGAAACATCAAAGTGATTTCAAGCCTTCATACATATAATCCCTTTTCAGCGACGTTGCACATTTAGCCTGCATCTATTCCTGGTAATTCCGCTTTATATTCAGATTCAAGACCGTAGTTCCTAATAATTCCACCCACTCCCTCGATAGAGATAGTCATTTAATTGTTGTCAATCTAAAAATAGAAATCAAATTGTGTATAATTTCATTCACAAGTTCATGAGCAAGATCTATTGATCTGATTAAAGTTCAATCGAGTTATGAAAGCCGATCATGATTTCTATCCATTATTCATTACTTTCATTATGCATCTGTAATAATTATATTGGCTTAAAAAATGGTGCTAATTCTTGACCTAGTAATGTTAAGTAACTCAATCACCTTTTCATGAGGCAATTATCTAAATCTTTTTTTGCAAAAATTCTTTTTACACATAAACATATAAACATACACAAATAAACAGCAAGATATTGCTTTTAGATCTAATTAGCATATTGAACTGATGAATAAAATATCTCCTCCGAGTCCATCATATTTTTGTAGAACCCTCAAGACCTTTTCAGAGTTTCAACTCGAGCGGAATCACCCACGCATATACTTGAAGCATCGATTATGCAAGTTTTTTAAGTTCTTTCTCGCAAAAAAAAAAACTTCGAAGCCGATTAGCTTCTTTGCTTATTATGCAACGTCGAACTATGAGACCAGTAAACGACGAAGGGAACTCGTTATTACTGTATTGGTATTTGTGTCATAGAAATGCAAACTGACGATGGTCATTGTCGTAAACCAGGAACGACTGTTGCTTATGTTCTTACTTGTATTGTGAATAAAAGCTATTGCTTTTATTCACAATGCGATTATCACGTTTCGTTTACGTTGTGTCGGCTACACGAATCAATTATTAAATAATTTTCCATAGTAAAAAGGCACGTTTTCAATTTCTGTTATTTGTATTTCTTATTATGACGAGAGGTAAATGACTACTGTAAATTATAGCGCACACCTAGAGTTGCCAATTAGCTTGCAATTTGATTAGCTATTTACAAATACTGGTTTATGTAGTCACGCGATATTAAAACGATAAATAGGCAAGGTAGGTGATAAAGTGGAATCTGGATTTGTTTCTGGTTTTATACTTTGTATAATTGTGGAGGAATGTAGACACTCTGTCGATTTAAAGAGGGTAAATATTAAGTATTATTGTGAAATTTGATACAAGACAAGAGCCTCTCTTTCGAAATTCATTTTTTATTTTATAAATATGTATTATACATGTATAATGACCTACATACTTACAAAATGAAATGATTCATTTAGTTGAAAATATTCGTAAGCGAACGCTTACAAATTAACAACATTTGTATTATGTCATATTTTTTACACGTACATTCGTCACGTTTGTTTTCGACGTTTGTATTTTAAGCAAGCATTTATTGTAATTAGAGTAAAATTTAAATTGCTTATTTCAATACCTACTCTATGTGTTCGTTTGAACACTTGAAATTGTTTAACGCCGTTCGATCACCGAAGTTAAGCAGTGCTTCGCTCGGTTATACTCAGATGGGATCAGTCGTAATAACTACATATCTGAAAAAATGTGCTAAAATGATTTGCACAGATTTGCACTGATACATCCCAACTTATTTTGATGTATCTACCTTTTTTTAATAATTGTAACTTTGGATACTTAGTACTGGTTTATTATGGAAATTCTAAGATACAATGATTGAATAGTTGACTATTAATATGCGTATAAGGAACAAGTCTGATGTAGCACGATCAGATGTTCTCGGTTTTAAGTTTCGAAGCAGTCTGATTTTGAAAAATAAAACGATCTTTTTTGTATTTGAATATTATTAATTGTCATTACTAATTATAAACCAAATGGCATAAAAATAAGTCATAGTGGCACAATGAGGTTTCTTCTAACAATAGACTGTTATTCATATTGTATTTAAAAAACCAGAAACACAGTAGTTTATCACGATGATGCAACTGACAAGTCTTGATAAGAATGTACTTAATCAATGACTTCCTACGAACTTGTCCTCAGTTTCTTCCACAATCCTGAGAAATTAATCACTCTTTTCTCATGTAAGCCTTATACACGTCACACCAAGAAAATAAGAGTGTCGATGACTGTCCGTTATTTTTACACACGATGATGCGGGCGATCACTTCTCGGGTGCATTCGCTATTTTCAGATTTCGTGATTCATACGAGCATCTTGCATATTCTATCATATCTCAAAATATGTGTGTTGCCTATATACATCTTTCCTATACATATATTCATATCGTATATCGAACATAAAATGTATGCACTCTCGAGTTTACGCACGGTACATATAAATGCGCCGAGACGAACGGGCAGACGTTTACTAGACTGATAAAAAATCGCGTGCATAGATGTTTGCATAATGAGATTGGGAAAGTGTGCAATCTTCTATTAGATAGTCAAATTTGAAGGATATAGGGAATCATTTCATAAATACGAATTGAGTGAAACTTAATGTTATATCATTTTTGACGAATGTACTCATATATATTTTTTTTGTTTCAGGTGAGTTCAATTCTGATTGCAATTCTTTTACCTAGACGTTGTTTGTAAGTATATCGAGCATGTCTCATAGTACATATATGTACCTTATTTAGAAAACCATTCAAATTAGAAATAAGGAAGCTTGAAAGTCCTAAAGATTGGAAAGAATATCTAAGCCATCTAAGGTTTAAAAAGCCTTGGGTGACGAGATGATATTTCGCTTTCCCTTTTCATGTCAGGATTAAATTGTCAGGAGCTTTGCATATAATGAGAACGAAAATCCCCAAGCCTGGGGCAGTGAAGCATATCTCCTTTAATTTAAGTACGCCGTCGTCAGACACGTTTAAAACAGATATTTCCTCGTGGTTTCGCTATCCTAGCATGCTGGGTAGTAAATAGGTAGGTTGCAAGGTACATAATAGGAATAGATCGATTGCATGCAGAAGCAATTTCTCGAGTAAGCACTATGCGCAACAACTCCCAGTTGCCATAATCACTGTAATTCTGATGACCATGGAGTGTAGGGTTCTCTATCCTGTATCTCAACCTGTTCAATCCATCGGGTTTTGTTCTTATGCCCTGCTAATCCTCCTTGAGACCTAAATCTTAGAACTCTAGATCTTAGAAGAATCTTTAGATCGATGTACACTGTATAGTGTACATATAATACGTGAAGTTCAGCTGCTGCTCATGTCCTGAGAGTCTCACGAGCTAAAAAGGAGTGAGAATAATAGAAGAGGGAAAAGAGAGAGGAGTGAAGAGGATAATGAAAGATGAAAGAGGGAAGAGGAAAGCGCAGTTGAGAGGAGAGAAGAAGCAAGAGAGACTTCTTTGAGAAAAGGAAAGAGCAAAGGCGACAGCGAGGTTGCCAAGCCATGTTTACAAACGTACGTGGAGGAACGAGCCCTTGGCAGTGGCGTATCCTCTAGAAGAAATATCCGAGCTGTGATCTCTGGTCACAATAGGTCCATTAAATGATCAATTTTTAGGACTGCCCTGGGAGATTTTTAAACAAGAATTTGGCAAATGTCACGAAGATGGGATAAATGGCAAAAAGGATAGGCTTAGCTCGGGTTAATGTAATTTTTTAAGTTCTTAAAATTTATAGATCTCTTCAAATTATTTTTTAGAAGTATTTGTTGTTCTGACATGACAGTCCCTCAAGCGGAAATGTTTCCTCCTCCTTCGCCATCCCTTCCCACCTTAGCAGACATATAATAAATATCTTTACGATGGGGTACAGCGCTTTAGTGCCAGAAGATTAAATCTAAAACTATGTGTGGTAATGTAAACGGATTTTGTCGTCGGTTTTGTAGACATATCTCAAGTTTTCCCCTCGAGTGAAATCTTTAAGTTCCATGTGCCAGATTGGGGCAAAGTCTTTCCCATTTGTACCGGATTTCAAAACACTGTTTTTTCAAGCAAGTGAATTTCCCATCTTAAAACTGTTACAAATCACGTACAAGCGTCAAAAGCTTTTTTTCTAACATATGATGTTCTACAACTATTAGTATTCGATGAAGAGATACTTACTTTTTTTTTCTTGTTATTAAATCTCTTTGAATATTTTAATGTTTAAGGTAATTTCTATGTGAGCAAAGTCGTAAATTGCTACATGTTTATTACTTTTCTAACATTTATTCCTGATCCCTCTGGCAAGTGATGGCTTTTGTTATCAGCATCGTAAATGTATGCAGAATTGTAAATTACCTTGAAGAATTTTCATTGCTCATTTATTCTGCACTGTCTCTTCTTCTTTTTCGTCATTTTTCATCCTTGATTTCCTCATTAAATTATATCTTCGCTAATCACAGCTTTGTTTCGAGAAAAAAAGTTTTTTCATGTTGAAGAGTCAATTTCATGAATGTGATGATAGCTTTTAATGTTATAAAATTCTTGGAAAGTTTAAGTTATCTAAAGATATATGATAAAAAAGAAAAGATGGACTGGATGTTGTTACCTAGGAGCTGATTCATGCAGAGGTATGTGCAGTAACGCCGTTTAAAGTATACGAGCAGGTTTTTCATCATATTAGAAGGAAGGACTTGTCGCATGTAATACCACAATCTGTCAGCGACAACAGTCTTAATTTCCCGCGAGAGACTGAATCACTAAAAATTAGTTGCTGATTTCATGAATTTCTTCGAAATGTGTCAATTAAAGAAATGAAGCTTTCGTAGAATTCAAAAATTCAAACTAGTAGGAATTAATTATAACTTGCATGTTATATCATCATGAAATCTTCAAATCTTTTTAATCAAGAACATAAACCTTGTTAATTATGATCAAATATAATTCATTTATTAACTTTTTTCTCATTCTTTAGTCTTTTAGATAAAACTAAAATTTAATTAAACCTGTCAAACAAGATTAATTAACGGATTAGTAAAAGCATTCATTTTGATCACATGGTGGAGCACTATATTCATTTATTCCTCACAAACAGACATTAAGTATTTACGACGAGATAGGTGAACACGTGATATGAAATATGCCCATGCAAGGTGTCACGCAATCTGTAGACTCAATGAAATTCCTTTCTACAAGATTCTGGGTCAGAGTCCTTTGATATCAGACTTTATTAAATGCCAGACAGTTATTACATGTTATAATGCTCGACCTATATAGGAGGGAATATAGGACAATTTAGAAATAGGGGTAGTAAAAATTGTTTCGGTATTTGACTTTCATAAAACACGAAATAGTTAAGTAACGGTATCTTAAACGGTCATTTAAATTCGGAATAAAAATTTCAAATTATCCCTTTTTCATATCTTTGAGAATCTATACATAAGATTATCTGAAAGCAATACGAAAACCTTTTTTCACTTCATTTCCTCTGACAGACCTCTGACGAAATTTGATTAAAGACCAGAAGCATGGTATCAAAACAAATTATACAAGAAGCCTTTTGTCGGTGTAAAGTTGAGGGTTTTCGAACAAGGATTCGACGATGGCAGGTTTCAAAAGGAAAGCTGAAAAAGATAAATTTCTGAGAACAGGTGTTCAAGATTAATACATGTTGTAGAACTGTGCGTATGCATAGGAAGCATGGAAAAAGGAGTCTCTCCTAGGGCATTGTTAATGAAGTGGTGCCGCGGTCTCGCGCTACAACCGACAATTAGGAAGGCTGTTCAGTCGCCAATCACTTCTCATTTGTCACCTAAGGTGTACCTACTCTATGATGGCAGCTATAACTAGCTTCCTAAGAAAATATAATCAAATAATCAATCCAAATGACCATCAACATTTTATTACTTATCGCTCAATAGATAACTTTCTAAAGCTTTTATACAATTCAACTTATGCTATATACTATTCGACTCCCTGCGCATAATACTGTTAGTAATGTGTGTCACGCATAACATAAATACCACATTTATTGCTGCGTCTAGCTAAACCTATAAAGTCACGGAAAGTTATATACTTATATCTGACAATTTTTAATGGGTCAGTCAAAAGAATTTTATTACATTCTGATTTTTCTGATTGGAATAAGACTAAGATTTAAAGATTACTCATTTTAAAAAATAACTGTGTGTTGAAATTAAAAATGGGTTCCGGTTTGGTCATCAAGTGATTTGACTATGCAATTATGAATGACCTAAGCATGACTGCATTATTCGAAGGACGTTGGTAAATCTATTTTTTGAAATTGACGTATTGTTTGCTCCGTTAAGAATAATTTTCCCTTCACAGGTGTAATGTTTCAGCATTTATATCTCTGCCAGTTGTAGCTTGATGTCACAATTTCTTTGTTTTACTTTTTATTTTTTCTCAATGAATAAAGCGTAAAATATGAGCACAAGAATCTGGGAAATTTATAGCCAAGCCCTTGTCCCATGAGTGTTCGAAAGTATCGATGCCCGTCATGAATTATGCATAAATGAACCTATTATATGAGGTGATACATTCAATGCTGTTGAGCAACATAATTATTTAAATTTCACGTTCGCATTTGCAAGCCTAATACGTACAACGGCGCCCGTTACATATTCTACGTGATTCCTAAACGTATATACCTTGTTCACTGAATTAGTTTGGAACACCAAATCACGCATTGTTTTTTGAAACTTATACATGTGAAAATCGCGCAATATATAAGTCATCTTTTATTTCTTCCTTGTTGATTATAAGGGATACTGATTATAAAACAATGAACTCTTGATTTGGCGTTATCGCGACTTTCTCTTATAATGAATACCACATTTCTTTGTGAAATGAAGCTAATGTTTTTTCCGCATCATTGACTAGTAACAACCTGTGCAGAAATAGGCTTTATATCATGGGTGCAACGACATCAATTGTCATTACGTGTACGCGACCATATCGGCAACTCTATAACGGTCTATTCAAACATGTTGTGAATAAAATCATCAATTTTATTTGCAGACAGTGTTGCTATGACATGTTTTATTAAAGTGCTCCTGCATATTAAACAGAGCGCCAGATCTAGGCCTATTTAGGTATCATTTCGTCATCTCTCATTACATCACTTATTCATTGATGAATGTTGAATAGTACTGATATTATATTTTATACCTCTTCTGTGTTCAAAAATATTCTTTGCGAAATGATTTAATGACTTCTTCGAATACCGAATTTTCAAAATTTGTTCAACTTTCACTCCTCTAATTTAATTTATGACGGGATTATATACGCTCTGGTCAGAATTTCATCAGTTTCACAAATGATTGATAGAAAAATAACGTGAGACCGATATTTGGTGCTGCATAGTGAATATTCTCACCTGAGATACATAATCGACTCTTTGAATAATGCAGACCTCGAAACAAGCTCGCGGTCACGATATACTTTCAAATTTAAATAATGCTGGAAGTGCATCACAGATTTTCTCAGACCAATTTTTTTCATTGAAAAACACTGGAAATTGTAGAAATAATACCTGTACTTGTTCCTGATGATTGATACAATTATCCTATTGCGATATAATTATATATGAATAAAAGATCTTATTAATATTAAAATCATAAAAAAAGTATATAAAAATATTTTATCTTTACGTGCACTCGTTCTTGATTTCGGTATAAATGTGTTTCGAAATTTCAGATTTCGCATATTCTTTATCTTCTGTAGACTTATTTTATCTCACTTTAATCTATTTTGGAAATAGGTAAAGCCAATATTTTTCAAGATGATATACACGCCGTATAAAAACTTGGAAAAATACCTGAGGCCTCGGATAATTCTATTTGTGTTCGATAAAGAGTAAAGATTTACCAAGTTCTTTATTCATCGTCATGATTTGCAATCTCATTGAGAGGCCAGAAAGATTGAACATCGACATTAGTATCGATCTGCAATCAATGTCTGTCTGATGTTGAATGTATCAAGCATACCGCAAAATTAATGCATTATCGTATCATTCGCTATTACTTGTGCTTAGTGCTTACGCACTTGACATTGTTTCCCGTTTATTCGCAGCCCTATTACATTATTTCTTTGAAGAGCCATATTCAGCTTTTTTATCGACCTATTCCTTCATCGCGGATTTCCTCTTCAGTTTTGTTATCGCTCATTTCAATTAGCCGATTTGCCATTTGTTGGTTTCTTCCACTCATCTTTTATTTAACTGACATTCATCATTTTATCATCTTTGTCATATTTAATTTCATTCACTTTTTAATAAGTTTCTTATTATTATTTTTCAATGAAAAAGTTATTTTTATATAAGTTATTCTTCTCGTTATTCTACTATTAAAACCTGACATACCTTACAATTTACGTCGGATTATTTCAGTGATTATTAAATATCTCAGATAAGTACATTTTTTTTATTTTCCAATCTTGAATGAAAAGTTTCATTTGAAGGATTCAAAACTTTAAATTAAATTAAAATTAATCAAGTTAAAGAGGTGGGTGGAGCAAGAAAATGTAAATTGTTAGATCAGCACGAGAATCGTCGACGGTGGTCGACCAATGAAATGCAGTATGCATCCGACGGAGATGCTTTCAGGGCATTGAACTGCCCGGGGCATTCCGCCGTGTTCGTATTCCTCTCTTGTCCACACCGTAAACTCATAGATGAATTTTTAGGCGTATCTAGTTTTAACACTCCCTTCTTATCTTTTTTTTTATTTTATGTTTTCTTATTATCTGTGTCAAATATTTCTTTTAGTATGTATTATCATCATAATTTCATTAATTGTGAAGAATTTACTGTGAAATTGTCTTTTGAATGTAAATAGCGCAGTTATTCATGTTGTAAGAAAGTGTGTTGGTCTTCGATTGTATGTAATTCGATTTCAAAATGAGATTTTGACTTGATTTATCTTCTTAGAGCAGAAATCAAGGGTTAACTTTGGAGATACTAGTTTCTTGAGACGGCCCTGTTCCAGGTTCTTATATATAGTATACATATAGATATAAAGAATTCCGAGCAGCTGATAGTTCTATGGTATTACCATGGCATAACTATACACGCTATAAACACAGAGACCGCCAAGTGTACATACTCGACAATGCTTATTCAGTAACACTCAAGAACACGACTGCTTCCTCAGCACACCGGAAGAAAAAAATTATTTTACTAAACTCAAGTAACCAAGCTCTAATAATACACCTGTATAACGGAGAACATGTCTACAATGATCTTAAACTCTGTCATTATTTACTTAACAGCTGAATGAAAGCTGTAAAATTATTTTTAAACGTTTAACTTTACTCTCTAAAAAAAATTGTTGTAACGAAAAGTCTCGAAAACCATTCATAAATTTTTGTTGCAAACCTAATTGGCTTTCGAGTTGTAGTTATATAAGAAGGAAAATAAGATAATTGTTAGTTTGCTAGTCCTATTTACAAAATATGTGTGACGTTTATAATGATTCTGAAAAGTATATGTTATATTGATGAGTGTACGTTTTGAAAAAAAACTGAGTCCTTTTGCCATTAATAAAATTCTTCATCAGCGATAAATGTTGGTGTAGGCATAACAAATTCTTATGACGCATGCTTACACCTTACGTTTCAAATAACGAGACTTAAATTTGATCCGAAGTTGCTCAGCAATTAAGTTGAGAGTGAAATTGAAAATGGAATTGGAGGGGAAGCATTTTCTAAGATGATATTGAATTTCATCCAAGGAAGTCAGAAGATAGAGCTAAAATGGTAATCGTAGGAAGTAATCGTGAAAACTCGTTTATTTCAATTGCAATCTCGCAATCACACTGACTGCCTAGATTGTCTTCAAGCTTATTAGAAAAATGGCTTCCTACTATTTACATTTCACTCTTTGACTTTTTCTCTTTAACGAGTGAAGCTTTCCAGATCAAAGATCATTAATTAGTACCTAACATTCAAAAATTAAAGGGAACTGAGGTTAAACGGCATCTCGTTACGGCAAAATTTCTCAACATCAATTTTACACCTCTGCTGATATCCAACTTCCAAAAATGTAGATGCACTTAAATTTAATATCTTTCAGGACATAAAACGTTTCACCTTAATTACACTGTAATAAAATTTGGCCATATAAATACATATAACACTTGATTGAGTAATATAAAGAAGGATTATATCCTCAATACGATTTTGAAAAAGCTCTACGACCTATTTTTCATGCAGGCAGAATTTAATTTTCTGCACTTGTTGCACAACCTTTTATGTGACAAAATGTAGATGTACGTGTTGTAGGTCATCAGATCGTGTCTCGAGAATGAAACGAATACATATTTCAGAGATATAATTTCTCGGTCACTGCGCAAATTATGTCAGCGCTGAATTAAGTAACACCCGTTTCTCTTATCCGCGCGAACGTGACTGTAGGGAATGTTGATAGATATGTTACAAACTCGTAAAACCCTGAGACTCATTATTTCAATGTAGGGAGGATTAACCATAACCAGCAAAAACCAGAAGATGCTTTCCAACCTATAGCAATGATGGCCTTTCTTTCCGCTGTAAAGTTCCTTTAAAGATTCTTCCGGCGTTTTCTTTATTCTTAATTAATATCTTAGACTCTTATACAGTGCTACTTTTCCCGGTAATGATAGAGACAGTATATCAGAATTGATTTACTCCTCACTGGTTGAATTCAATTTGAAAAGTAATGAAATCTACACACAGAATGTAGGTTCTTGCAATTATGATTGAATTTACCTTGAAATCACTTAATAGCTGTAGACCTCGAAATTATAATTTTAAATAATTTTTTTTCCATCTTTATTGCTTTCATTTACAAGTTAAAAATTTTTAAGATTCTCTATAATCACGTTTACAAATAATATTAAATTATATATTTTTTTCGTATGAATTATTGGTGGCTGCCGCCTCGCCACTAGATGAGGTGCCAGAATCAAAATCGCTTAGAGATCGTCTATTCATGAAAGCTTCCGCACTTTGACGAATTGCATTCATCGCTGTAGGAGACTGTTCAATACGTTTGTGTTTTCTTAAATCATAAATATACAATTTACCTTTATCGAATATTGGAAAAAAATGTTTCCCGTCTGTCATTCCAGAAAAAAAGTCTCCTGTTATTATTGGACGAGCGTTAGGATGTCCTCTTGCTCGAATCTCATCATATTCATTGTAATAATAAGGAGAAGGAAGGGGCATCAATCCTAGTGGAGGAGAAGGACTTCGAGGAGGACCCATGTTTCCTTCGGCTCTGAAGTGTGAACTTGATTCTGTTAAAGAGAAAAAATGATTACATTGTTAGAAATGTTTAGAAATTTACCAAATTCAAATTTGTAACGGAAATGTCTTCAATTTTTCGTAAATTTAGTTTCAATTCACGAAACATCTAACTCCATAAAACTTCTGACACATGTTATGTAAAATCTCGAGAAAAATTTCTAACACTTACACTTACCAATAGAATTAGAAAAAAGTACTACTAACAACATCAAAAACAGAATTTTAATAATGAATCGCATTTTGAGGTCTTGTTGAACAGAGTACTTCTTTCAGATCTTGTTGAACGGAGTATGTAGTACCATCCACCTTAGTAATATTAGAATATTTGCAAAATGGATTGAGGGAACACCGTTTATTTGTCTGAAAATAATTCCCTAAGTAATCTTCATTTAGAGTATACGAAGGCGAAGCACATACTTCTTTTTATTGCTTTTATTACACCTTTTTGAGAAAAAAGAGACGATTCTATGACTTGAACATGTCCAACCTGCACAATTTGAAACGAATTCGGCCATATGCTTCACTATTTCAGACGATTTTAAAATTCCCTAAATGGAATGTTAAACTTTAACATTGTAATTTGATAAAAAAAAAATTGTATACTTACTAACAGAATTGAAGAAAACCGCGCAGGTTAAGAAGAGATACCTATAGAAAAACTTCATTTTTTTAAGACACAGAGGAACTTTCTAATTTCAAAAGATTATTGCGAAGAACAGTTGATAAGCTTTTCAAGTACTCCTCGCTAATTTATATATTACATACTACTCCCCACAGTGATAGCATGATGAAAGACAGTAAATAAAATCATAAAGACATAATATTTCAACGAAGTTCGTGGTATAAGATAAATATACAATAAATACACCAGGAATTAGTAAAAGATAATAAGGAAGCAATTTTTTTTCCTGTATATTTATTATTCATAATATTAGGATAAGATTTCCTTCAATTATATTACATTCTGGTAAATATTATAACTAAAAGCTTCAACAATTTTTCAAAGCAAATAATCCTAATCACATTCACAAATGATATTCGAATTAAGGACGACTCTTATTATTGGGTAAAGAAGCATTAGGTTGTTGATTAAATCTTCTCAAGAAATCTTCTACAGTTTCACGAAGTCGGATCTGATCTTTTTTCCTCACCTTAATGTAAAAATGTTCCTTCAAATTTAAAATATAGACATTTCCTTGTTCAACTATTGGAAAAAAATGTTCCCCGTCTATCATTCCACTAAATAAATCACCTGATATAACTGCACGAGCGTTAGGATGTCTTCTTGCACGAATCTCATTCTTACTGTTATAATAAAAAGGATTAGGAAGTTTCATGAGTGATCTTGACCTCGACGACGAGTCAAAACTTCTTGAAGAAACTGGTGAAGAAACTGGTGGAGGAACTGGTGGAGGAACTGATGAAGGAGGACCCATTTCACCCATAGGTTTTTTAGACTGCAAACTTAATTCTGTAAGAAGAAATAAAGTTTGATAAATTTTAAAAATTAGAGTATTTGTATCAGTATGGTGCTGAAGAAACTGAGTTGGACCTACAATAATTAAGCCATAATATTTCCGCTATTGCACAACTTCTTTAAATACTAAATACATACTAAAAATTTTCTGTAAACATTACAAAAAATACATACTGTCACCGTTTCTGTAAATTTAGTACAATCTTTTTTCTTCGTGTTATTCTAATTACAGGTATATTATTTGATACTTACAAATACAATTAAACAAAACTGCTAATATTAAAAACAGACGGCCAATAATGAGCTGAATTTTGTCTAGAAATGGAGTTTATTGTATTATTTTAGACTGAAGTGACGCATTTATATTCACATTCCTGCAATGTAAAGTAAAAATTAAAAAGTATTAAAGTAAGATTTAAAAGTATTTCCCCTTTCATTTTATTGCTGTTATCTTTCGCAATTGTCATTTGTATTAACAAGCAATAATTTTTCGCAATAATGCAGAAAAAAATTAACAACAAACATATGGTTCAACGATGTTGAAATCTTTTTTTGGGGGTTTTTTTTTTTTTTTTTTTTTTTAATTAAGGTTAAATGAGACGAGCAAATTTTTTAAAAATTTCTTATCTGGTTACTACCTAAAATGAAGGAATCTAAAAACGATCGTGTTAACAATATTTGCTACAGTAATTTAATATTTGAAACCATTTTATCTATAGGATTAATTCCTTTATACGTAATTGTATCTGAAGAACGATTCATTTATAGGAAAATAGGGCTCGCGTGTGACACTGGAGTTAATATCCAAGATATTAATAGAGTCAAGTTGTAAAGAGTTGCCTACTTGCCCTACGCACAAGTCACGAATTAGACCTAGTAGTGATATGAGGCCAGAATATTCTATACGAAAGAGAGAATTATTTATGGGTCATATTTTCCAGAATAAAGTCTCAAGTCTCTGGTATACGTTAACAGAATATTTCACTTTGGGCGGAAGGAAAAAAATCTAGACGTCCCGTCAAGTACGTGAACTGAACTTTATCGTATACGTATATCTTGAGAACTTTGGTTTTTATGTACAAAGCCGCCTTTCAACTTCGGGGAAAGCTTTATTAGAGTCTTTTTATATGCAGTGATTTTTTTAAAATATACTCTTTCACATTGACGACATTCTGTTTCAAATTTATATTCCCTAGAAGAACTTTTAATCATTATTCTTTTTTATTATATACTTAAAGCTTTTGGCGGGATATTTGTAATAAAAATATTTTCTAAATGTTAATAATTGTATGCAAGTGTATGTAAATTAATGTTATTGTTATGTACAAATGTAAAACAACCTATTGAAAGTGCAGAGACCTTGTAATTTGTGATAAAATCACAGAATTATGTTTGAGATTATGTGGGGAATAAATTCTTCAACAATTTGTTAGTCTAATTATGTCGCTGTTAAACTTATATGGCAACCTTTATGGGTTATATCCCAGTGGAACACTTGGCTCAAAAACTAATACTGCTATAGTTTATAATACGTTCTTAATAATCTTGACCTCAATTGCCCGCCTGGCGACAGATGCATCTAAGGAAATTTACACTAGCCTAATAATTATAGTAATTTGCCAGAGTAAAATTAAAATGATAAATGTGTAGGTTCTTATTTCTGTTCATTCGTATTTGACTAGCAGAAGCAAAGTCGATTACACGTAATTTTGGGAGATCGCAATTAGACTTTAAAAGTGTCCAAGAATTTCGTATGGACAGATTTATTGTGACCAATAATACAAAATCGCTAACTATTGACTAGAGAGATTATGACTCTCATTTTCTCTTAGAGGTGTGCCAAATTGGCCCAAATCATTAAAAACATGAAATGAGAAAGGAGTGGCTCTTTCGCTGAGAGAAAGCTCACTCAAAAGACTACAATTGTACTATTTCAAATAAATATAGGGTTCTCAAATAGAAATTTATTCTTTCCCTTTCAAAAGCCATTTATATTTTATGTTTATCTTTGCGAGTTAAAAATTTTCCACTCAACTGTTTTATTTCTTTGTTTCAGGTGAGCCCAAAGTTCAATCCTTTAATTCAGAAATTTTCGATAGTAAGTACAAAAGCTAAAATATAAAATTACTGTTTTATATTCAAATTGCAACCGAATCATTTACCAGAGTGATGTGTTTTAGAACGTAATTTATATTTTACATATTGTGCATTCCAATTGCTATTACCGAGGCACATTTCAAGGAAGGGTGCAGTGGATTATTTTTGTTAGTTGCACAAGTTGTGTATGTAGAAGGCTATAGTGTATCAGTTGACAGGGTACGAGTCAGGATTTATGTGAAACATTTCTAACGAGGGAAATACTCTTGGCAAAGAGAAAAAATGAGTTGAATTAAAAATTTCTCCACGCGACGATTATACTACCGACGATACGGTGGCATTAATCTTCCTATTTTCCCTATGTCCTTTCCACTTAACTTACGATCGTGGACAAGCGTCTCGCAAAGATCTATGGGTTCGCATACACACATGTTCTGCATAATTCCTTGTGTAAACGGGCTTAGGAATGCAGGTACAATGTAAAGAAAGGAGATTAGCCTGAGAAAAGAGCATTGATTACTTCTAATTTCTAGTATTGTATATAGCATGATTTTATCTCACATGGGGTGTTGCATAAATTTTTGCCCAATGGGCTATCAAGAACTTTACATTTTAAAAAAGTTATGCTTAAAGTTACTAAATACTTCTGGTTAGTCTAATCAAAACTTTTTTTTCATGTGGTTTCTCATGCGATTTCATTACAGGAACATGGCTATTCAATTTCAAGTTTTTGTTAAATATAAGTTATTAGCAGTAAGCCGGGTGATGCTGATAATAATATACAATTGGTTTCATATCTCCATGTCTTTATTAACGTGACTGTCTGTTATTCAATTCTACTTTCGGAATTCAAAGTATGATTGATAATGTTGAATTATTTGTGTAGAGATGTAGGGATACGCCTATAGTATAGTATGTTGGCATGTTCCCATTTACATTATCGGCAAAGGTCTAAGTGCACGCATAAATTTACGTAGACGTAAATGTGACGCTTGGTGTCCATGTGCGAGTCCTTCTCGACGATGGATTACCGACCAATTGACACACTGTCCCATGATTTACTGTCAAAGTATGTTACATGTTTGAGACGAGAAAAGAAAAAAAAAAAAAAAAAAATGAAAAGACATTCCAGAGGGTTCAGAGTGCTATAAAAGATTATTCTGGCCATACGTAGATATTTGATCGTATATTTTAATAGGTGCTTGATTAAATTGTGTGATAACTTTTATTATTTAACCGACTTTAACTGGATTTTTCTCATAGTGATGAATTCGAGCGAGAAAAAACGAGATCGATATTTTTTCTGGTAAACGTAAACCCTATCATAAACTTAAGAATTTATGTCTTAGATAAATAATTTCACGATGCTCAAGAGTTTCAAAATGTTAAGAGTTGACAAGTCTAAATCAAGAAGTTTTTGTCTTGTCGTGCATCCCTAGTTTCTCAGGAAATTTGACACATCGTTGGTATTTCGTTATAATTCGGATAAATCAATGAAAGTCCCGTTGACCTGAAGGGCTCGTGAAACTAATAATATTGATTAGAATTAATTAACACACTCCCCAGTCTCTAACAAGTGACTCACTGTAATGTCAGAAAAGAATCATGCGGGAATTGTCCTCCGTAGCGAATGTGTTAACCAATAACGAAAATTCCCATCCATGCTAATTTTGCGCCAAAGTTTTTCGTTTTCCAAGTAAAACCTTATTACTCTAATCAGAAAAAAATACAGTCGTAAAATACTCTATTTCAATATTTAATTAATAAATTTACTACACGGAAAGAAATTTTCTAACAATATTTAGTATATGAATAAATATTCATAAGTTAAGGCTTCTAAAATTTGACATACATAGATCGTCTGATTTATTTTACACGAAGATATTTAAAAAAAATGAAATAATCTTTTTATATTTTTGATTGTTGGATACTTTAAAAGGATTGCCAGCTCCAGCTTCCTTGTCTCACTCATTCTCATAGAAGGTGACGTCACAGACTTCAGAATGAGTGAGACAAAAATCCGTAGGTGGCAATCTGACAACCCTATGCTTTAAACGTTTCTAAATTGTAATTTACAGAGACATTTTTAGTACATGAGATAAATTTTTTATGGTAGCAATTAATATTTAAACGTCACTGCAGAAGCAATATTTTTGATAAGCAATGTTTGCTTATTCTTGATCAAAGTTAAACAAACGATCTCTGTTTACATTTCAAAATGAATATTTGTGCATTGCAACTGAGGCGGAACTAGGCAGGTGCGAGTGTAACGCCTGCCACAGAAAAAAAAATTATTAAAGTTCAAGGGGCTTAAGGTCAACCACATATGTACATTATTTATTTTACTTTCAAAGAGAATGGCGGAATATTAATTTCTAAGTCGTCGAAGGGACTGCTGTGAATTAACATAAAAATAAAATAAATAGATGGGGGCCTAGCTGAAAGGCCTTTGAATAAAAATTAGACAAAATTGTATCTACCCCAAAATATTTCACCAAGCTGTTTGAACACCTGCCATAGCATGGAATATTTATATGAATATACCTTCCCTTTTGATTTTTTTTCATTTTATTTTTTCAAAATACCAAAATCTTTACTGTTTCATTCTCACATTGCAATATTTTAAGAAGTACTGATACATATTGAATAGAATAAACAGGTTTGTCACATATGGACACAAGAGGCGTATTTTATTTCATATTTTATATTATGAAGGTTGCAACCTTAAGTTGTCATCATTTGGAAGGTTGGAATGCGATCTCATAAAACACGAGTGAAATTACTTTATATCATAATTGCTATTCCAGTTTTTCTTCTCTCAAGTAAATTGTTTTCATGCTGAAGTGAACAAAGTTTCTTTGTTGGAAAAAATGTCATTAATGCCAAACATGTCAAATAAGATGACATTTATTCCCTCATTAAGGAAACATGCTCTTCAACTCTTTGTATTTTGCTCCTCAGGAAGGTCATTATTAGAATCTTAGAAAAACATTGAAACATTATTAGAAAAATGAATATTATGGAACAGGAAAGTGAAAGAAAAATATTTCTCCAATAAATGAAAATACTTAAAATTCTTGGTGCATTCTTTGAAACGAATCTGGGTACTATACGGGGAACCAAAAACATGGTGGCAAACCGCAGTGCTCTCTCCCTTTGTGCTGAATTCTATCGCATCTAATAATAGGTTCCATTTCCATGGGTCGACTCTCGTTGACTTATGAGTCGGGCGTAAAAAAAAAAAAGAAGAAAGAAAAAAAAATTGAAAAAAAGAGTTCAAGCCCAACGTGAGCGTTCCTGTAATAATGAGAAGGGCGTTACGCGCTCTGGGCACAACTTTACACTATATAGATGCGAGCAATTATGGTTGTTTGGTACACCACCCGCGCACAGTTGAGGAAATTGCGATCAAAGGGCCCGTTGTTCGAATTGTCCTACATAATCCTAATAGCTTGGTTGTCTAACGGTTTCCTCTTTCATGAGTAATAGAAGTTATATACCAATTGATTAGAAACGACATTCAACGACATTTTAAAACCATAGTGACATATTTTACGTTCAGCTAAAAAAACTATAGAAACAAGTATAAGTCTGTTCTTTGTTCTCCAATTTTATTTGATTCGCTTATGGTATTTTCATTACGGGTCACTGAATTTTCAGTAAATATTTCTATACTGAGGGATCAGTGAATTTCTAGTTTAAAATACAATCAATACAAAAATCCGTTCATTTGAATATTCAAACTTTCCAGGCATAAAAGATCCAAAATATAAGAATGCGAGAAATTATAAGCATTTGAATCATTTTTTTTCACTATTGATCGAAAAATTAAGATGAATGTGAGGTACAGGAACATAACAAACGTGGAAAATAGAGGTTGGCCGCTTATGACCCCAGGAAATAATTTCCTGGAGTTAATAACACTCAATAACTTAATGTGGGTTCCAACTTCGTATTAGCATAAAAATATCGTATATACCTAGTTTATGACTAGGCTTTCTTGGAGGGTATTAAACGACACTTATTAGTGCTGCTTGCTAGTCGATTCATACCCATATTACCCATATTACCCATATACTCATTAAGCATAGCAAGCCGACGAATAAAACTCAATTAGTGTTGCATTTTATACGTTTACACTTTGAGTTCCATTATACATACTCGTGTTTCTCACCCTCACTTCGACATAATCAATTAAGTATAACTTCACCTAATAAATTGGTAAATTTTAATCTAAGTTATCATACTTACTCTAAAAATGTGTAAGATTATAAGTATAAACATGTAGCGTTCAAAATATATATGCGTTGTAAGCAATTGACTATACTTGACAAGTATTGCCAATTAAAGTAATATTTGCCAATTGAACAATTGGGTGCAATAACGACGACATTTGTTTTTTATGAAGTTAATGGAAAAACAAATAGTAGAGAGAAGATGCATTACATATCATTTATGCTAAAGCATGAATAACCAGTGGAAAAATTTTGATGGGGTTCTAGTGGGACGTCAGACTCTCATTGGAAAATACCCCGTCAAGATTAAAAGACCATTCTTGACTATTTATTTGCAATATTTGATTACTTAAAACCAGTTAATTTTCTGAAAAAAATCCTGTAATTATATCGAAAATAAATTTTCGCAAACTCAAAATGTGAAACCAACACATTCTTCTAGTATATTAGCATGAATATTTTATCGCGGATATTTGTCTCCTTTGAATCCACAATTGATTTATTGGATTGAGAATGCAGTGCGAAATACTGGATTATTTTCTTATGAAGTTGAAGATACTGTGATGTACGATACTTGAAGAAATGAAGAATGACACCACGCCTGTTGAACCCCCTGGCTCTTGCAAAAAGACTTTCTTCAGTTGTGGTTCCTCCTTCCTCTTCTTTAAATCACTCAGAGGGTTTTCTCACCTTCTCGAGTAGGGAATTGGAGATTTGGGCCCACCCTTGCGTATTAACCTGCCTTATTTATTACACGAAACTTCACTCCTACGTACATGTGTGTTTGAATGTACAACATTGGGTCATCGAACTCTCTGGCTCTGATGATGACGAAGCGTTAAAGTCAAGCTGGTGTATACTCAGCTAGAGCTAGACTCTTGAGAAGAGTGAGATTCTACTCTGCCAAATATAGCGAGAGTATTAGGCATTCGTATATTCAATACACGCATATGCGTAACTATAGAGGCTAGAACTGTTTAGAGGCAACGTAATGGTCAATGTACATAACTGTTTCAGAGAAGAATCGTTTCTTTATGCGAGAAAGTTCCTACTTGTCTCTCATTTTTGGTAGAGCCAAAATTGTCCCTAGAATAGCCCCATTTGGCCCCATGTTGGGCGTTCATCTGCGAAATTGTTTTGCTCTTAATTTTGTTTTAAATATAGAGAACTTCTGTATCTGAAAAAGTTCCTACATTCGTCAGTATATTAATCTACTTTTTTGGCTCCTTCAATTTTCTGAGACAATAATTGACACTTAATCAATTTAGGCTGTCGCGAATCGAATTCATCGAAGGCCAAAATGATGACGCAAGTCTCTGTAATAGAGAGCATATGTGCAAATATTCGTAGCCAGGCGCGTAGGAGTGTCGTTTAGATTGAGGGCGTTTTCCGAAATTTGATATTCTCATTTTCCATGAAACGTCGACCTTATTTCTCCTGATTTCTATATCAGTCGTGTTAGACAAAAGGATATCTTACAAAAGGACCTTAAGTGAAAAGAACTTCATCATGGAATATTTTACTATACGTACCTCGACAAACATGTATCCATTTTCAAATTTTCAAAATATATTTCTTCCTAGAAAAATTAATATAAAAACAGTTGCATAATATTTTCTGCATAAAAAGATTTATGGAACATTTTTAAAAGAATATCTATATATGGACGTTGAAATATTACGTCCCTGTTCCCCCTTTGCGATTTACGATCAGAGTATAACTCCATAGACCATAAGAATAAGAACTGTAGACAAAACAAACCCTTTGGTATTTCAAAGAATTGAATCAAGCTTGTTGCATTTGAAGAAATATGAGCTATTTTACAGTCTTCTCTGTATGCCTAGTACGTGCAAAATTGAATAAACGCATGTACAGAAATTTTCGTAAAAATGTGTAACAATTAACAAAAGACAATGTATCGTGTGGAATACTTTCTTGAACTCTTTTCAATGGCAGTCGACTACATTTTACTCTACGTGAAAAAGACTATTATGAATGTGGAAAAATATTCAGATAAAATAAATTGTGATGACTGAAGAATTATTTTGACATTTTCGAAAAAAATTGGTATAAATTTACATCATTTTTTGGGTGTACTTAGTCGTCTAATTTTACATCTGATGTGTTCTATGTTTGCCTTAATAGTGAGGAATATGACGTAAGATCCTAAATGATCGCCACCTTTCTCAAACAACTATAAACAGTCTCATTAATAGTATATTTCAAAGTGGTGAACAAGCACAATTTCGTCCTTGCCTTTCCATTCTGGAAAGAAACCAAAGAAACCGACCCGAGAGTGGGAAATTTGAATTCAAACGTTAAGTACTTGTGCACTCAGTCCACGTTTGTATCTTGCTTCTGATGAATTGAGTATATACGTACATACTTAACTAGGCAGAGTTGTTATTGTAAATCGAGAGAAATCTACGCTCTTTTGTAACAAATTACTATCGCTCAAGACGATAATGAGCAATGTGTATGGTTAGTCAGCAGTCACGTTCTTATATGTGTGCAAATATTGGCCTTTTTGAAAATCCGCCCACGATCTCGACTTATAGGGATAAAAGTGAGCGGCATTTTGCAATCTGGGCACTTGACCTTTTGCCAGATAGCCCTCCTCTCTCGTATAATTTACATTTATTTTTTTCATAGAACGAACAATAAAAAGTGCACTTAGGCGTTTTCTTGAAGGAAGATGTTCACAAAAAAGCACATGACTAAAATCAAGTTTCAAAGGTTTATTCGGGGTGGCGACATGATCGGGAAAATTGTCCGCCTATAATCACCACTCTCTTTATTAAATCGAATTTTGCTTTCCAAAGTCATGACCGCTTTTAAAAAACGTATTAATAGATGATCTAAAAAATATTTTTGAGAGTTATGTTTAATATTTGTTCAGGTGCGAAACCCATTTTCCGTTACGAAAGAGTCGCTTCCTTTTCACCACGTATTATCTCTTCAACTTCAATCTGTCTCGACTAAAAGACTATTTGACTCTTTGGAACGAGCTCAGCTACAGTTGAACGAATCATTTAAATGGAAGGCGTCCGCATATTATTGCCACGGTCATTCCATGTGTTATGTGTGCCCAGCACAGCGGTTATACCTACTTTAATTCATAAAACTTAACTCGATCCCATGCACACAGTCACTTTAATGCGATAATACATATACTACCTTTTGTTGCCACTGCCGTGCAGCTCACGTATCCCCGCTTTTAATTTAATAGAACTACAAGCAAACATATTATATTCTTTTTCACTCCTGACAGAGAATTCTGGTGTCAATTATTATATTTAATTTTTAGAATCACTCTCTTTCAGGGTTGAAAGAAAAATAAATTGAGAAGAAAAACTCGTGAAAGTGGCACACATTTTTGAGAGGACCTATTTTCATCGACAGTGGACGATTAAAAATAGCAGAACGAAGAGTAAAAGGCAGAAAAAAGAATTAAGAAGACGTGGAAATGTTTTGGGATTCATGATTGATTTACTTTTCCTGGTGAAATAACAATTTCTGTTTGATACGTGATTTTAGCAGTTTAACATTTTTTATATGGGTTTTTATAGTTAATAAAGTAGAATTAGTTGATTATAAATTCTTTATTCAAATCTATTAGGGCGTAGGGTCTTATAGAATTAGAATTGTATTGAAAATATTTTCATCTCGTTATACATCTTACTGTACTTTATATCTTGTTTAGTCACGAGAGATGAGATGTTTTTGTTGGGAGAGAAATTCCGTTAGTAGATTGTGTAAGAAAAGCTATTATAAAAGACATCGAAGGTAATCCCTTTTATATCTGTTTATCGTTATTTCTCAGCTTGTAGACTGGGTTTATCTAGATTCATCTATGTATCTAGCATAAGACAACTGGGAAGAAAAGTAGGTCACTTTCGCTCGTTTGGACCAATCTCGCTTCGGGTCATGGGTGTCAAGACCTGCACGTTATTACAACTTACGACTTTCGGACCGGACGTGCCACAGTGCTAAGATCACAAGTTTTAATGAACTCAACATGTGAAATACAATCAATTCTCATATTTTATTTACATACTATCCTTTTAAATATGTGTAAGAAAATTTGTGCAATTAACTTCACACATAGCCGTCTGTGCTAACTCTAGGCACTTCTAAATTTTGCTCTCCATAAAATCTACTGATTATTTTGATAATTGCTCAAATTTCAAGATATTTTAAATGATTTTAATGAATTTCAATTTAGATATCTTATTCATCCTTCTTAAGAAGTACTTCGATCCAAACATGACTCTTTCTGTTTTGATTATCCTGACTGTTTAGACGATTAATGAGATTACGGTCCTCATGAGCATTATATCTCGTATAAGATATACTCCCTTCTATTTAGTATTTAGTTACGTCTGGAATTAAGTTTCATACAGAGCTAAATTACAAATGTGTATCATTACGTGTAACGTGCATGCTACGCTTGCTGCAGAAAAATAGCCTTCAACTTTATCAAACACTGTGTACCTATAATATAAAAAATAAGTGAAAAAGTATAATCAAGTGAGTTCATACCAAAATATATATCATTATAACGTATATTTCAATGTCATTTCAATCATTGTATCTATGAAAAATGTAATTAAACATTTGAAAACCTAAGGCATATATGTATTATCATGTTTAGAATAATAATCCATTAATGAGGTGACCTTATGCCTCTCGTATAAGAAACCTTAATCGAATAATGTATTTGCACCCAAGCTAAGAAGATATTTGGTAGAGCCAACTGCACTTTTGCCCTAGCATATGCGACAACTATTAGATTAATGTCGGACCACAGGGATTAGGCCCGGCTGCAGGCAGGGGTCCTTTTTAGGGAGGGAATATTACGTGGAGCTCATATTTTGAGGGAGAGTGTGAAATTGAGACATCGGATGCAAGCCAGAGCCGAAGAGATTCTCATTCATGAAAGCCCGATTACACACTCTAAATGTAAACTGGTTTCATTAATCTATTCAACTATTGACATCTGATCTCTTTTTACTCTCATTTTTACAAGCTGACAACCTGTTGGGGTTCCTTCCTTCCCTCAATGGGGGGCCGCACCTGATAGGGATCGTAATTTGTAAAATGTTGATTTCCTACCAATGAAAAGGCACTCTAATGTCTCATGAATTATCCTATCTTTTTTCCAAACTATTTTATCTTTCTCCTCGATCAATAATATCTGTCTACCTAAACATCATTTTATTGAAATATGGCTTAGATACCGAGACGAAATGGCTTGTAATTATAAGTTTAAATTAGGGGTAAGCTTTTTTAGTAGGTTTGATAACTCATAATCTTGATAGAAGGTTGTATTTTAAATTATGCTCATATTTTATAATTAGGGACATATTTCTACTGTCTAGATTTCAAAGCTTGTCATTTTATTAGGATAATTATTACATATTATATACTGAAATAATATCAGAATTCACGAAGTTTATATGATAAAATTGTAGATAAGAATAAATGAGATCTTTTCATTAAATTCTTAAAATAAATCCGAGATTGTGGAACAGTGAAGAAACTATAAGAAATTTTTGAGCATGGCCACAAATGAGATAAGCTGTCTTATAGACTGTTAAGAAATGAGAATTTAGGTTAATGTATGTTAGTCCAGTTCTACTAGTCCCTGCTGGCTTTCAACTTTCAACCCCTATGAAAATGTTTCATGGAACTCCCCTAGCTTTTCCAGTTTTCCACGCTAGTCTCGAGGATGACTCAATCTCTGCGATTCTCCACGCATATATAGCTGTCTTCGTAGGAGTTTATTGCACATCACCAACCCATTCTTTTTCATCCGTCTTCATATTTACTTCCGGAATTATGAACGCTCTTGTGATCAACTCGAGTGAAAATAACTACCTCACAATAAACCTATTTTACTTCATGAATTCTCTCATGCACCCAAATATAATAGGAATTTCTCTTTTCATCAAATTGCATTAAAACTACTATTTTTCCATTTTCTTTCATTTTATTTAAAGTATGTAATTGCACCAGTAATCGTACCCTTAAGCAAAATTAAATGTTAAATGTTTGTAATACAATGTTAAACACCATTCCAATTTTCGTAAATATATTGCTCTATATATAAATATATTAAATATATTGTAAATATAAATAAATATATTATTAAATATATTGTAAATATATTGCTGTATACAGCAATCACGGTTAAAAGTCAAATGTTGCAAATGCGTTATAGTTATCGTCTGATGGCACAAAACTAGCTACTTCAGTAATCAAATTCAATGACAGGATATTTATAAACTTAGCAAAACATTTTTTTTCATATGTATAGATAGTAATTAGTAGGAAAATTTAATGGAATCATTAAATAAAATTCTCATAAATTTTCGAAAATACTAAATCTTGATTCAATAAAATGACTTGTGACATTATAAAACTACAAAACCCTAAGGGTTTAAATTTATTCACTTTAAATAGTGAAAATTGGAATGAATAGAATATGTCAATTGTGGGCAGAATGGCCACAAATTGATAGATCAGAGGTTCCCCAAAGCAGAGTTGACCCCAGATCATATCTGCTGGATTCCAACCCCTATGAAAACTTTTCAAGAGATCTCCCATAGCAACGACCTAGCCGTTCAATTGAATAGACGCCACGATGACTCAATACATAAACCATTCTCTATTTTAGATACGTGGGTGTATTTGTGTTGTGCAGCCAACTTATACCCAGCATTTCATTCGTCCTCGTACTTCCGGTATTGTTCCTTTCCATCGATTTTGGTTTAGGGGAATACAAGTTCTAAGTTATTGGTAGCAATTTGTCAGAATGAGCAATTCCCATATTTCTGTTTCTGAATCCGGTGAGGACTTTTCGGGGTTGGGAGTCCTCTACATGTTTCCAAATTTACATCTAGAACATTAATACCAGATCGGGAAATGACCGTGAATTTAAAAAACTTATTTTTAATTTAATTTAATTTTTCATTCTTTTAATAATTATCTATACTACATAATATGTGAATTGGGTTGAATTTTCAGAAGACAATAATTCTCTAGGAGGAATTTAGAAATTTAGAATTGCAACATCAAAAGATTTATATCATTAATAATTGTTATCACTTTAATGCAAAAGTTGAAAGTATACATAACGGAACAAGCAACAGGATGAGTTCATTACTCAAGCGTACTTTTTTCTATTGCTGCAGCTCTTGGATATTGACTCACGTCATATCCGGTAGCATAATAGACAAGTTAATAATTCTATATGCAAAGATGTACAAGGTTAGATAAATTTATTGACTTTATATATCTGGATGAATTTTAAAGGCCGAGCGATATGACAAGTGTCAGGAGGATACGTTTGACCCATTTTTTTCTAACAAGGGTGTGGTATCTTGGTACATAAAAACGACCAAGAAAGATATATCACTTTACGTTGGAAATGTTGGAATCGATGCTGATGGGCATAACGCTCTAAGGACACGCACGGGTTGGGCTTCTTCTAAGCCCCTTCATTTTCATCAGACTTGCATTCTTACACTTTGTCTTTTTATGACTACATTAAATTGACGATGGTGTGGGTGTTTGGGTGGGAATATGAACACTACGAGACGTTAATGCCCTTTTCTATACTCCCACCCTTCTAAATATAGGGGTGAAGAATTGATTCGTTGGCCTACCTTCTCGACTATATGACCCCATATGTTTTCGAGTTGGGTGCACTCAACCAGAAGATTTATTCTCGAGTCAGATTTATTTTTAGATTCTGATTGGGTTTTGCGTTCACTTTTTATTCCAAAGTGGAAATATTTTATAATAAATTAAAAAAGATTTCAACTCGGTAAAAAGGTGTGGATTGAATGAATTAAAATGATTTTGAAAATGGACAAGAATTCAGGGTGGAATTGAAATCGACAAGTGTCCCGGAAAAAATACACTGGACCGGCCCACCCTCCTCCCTCCTTATTAAATAAAACTGGAAAGTGCCCCTTAAAATATATTTTGGCAAGGGTATATAAACAGAAACGTGATTATTAATAGATTCAAATTAAGCGTTGTGAATTGGACTAAACTTGAAATCATTTTAATTAATTTCAATGCACATCTTTCTACCGGGAACTGAAGAATTTGAAGAAATATCTTCAAATTGGAATTTGAAATTTTCGAAAGCTAATTTTTCTTCTTCCTCTTTTGTGAATAAAAAGATCACTAAAAGTTGAATTGCGTTGATATTTTCTATATTACAAGGATATTAACTTTGCGTGGTATACTTTATAAGTAAGACTGGCGCCAAAAGATTATGGTACAACAGGGAAGAACAGGAAGTAAGCTAAGTCGAAGGGTGGTACTAGCACGGGGTGCGGTATTATTAGAATGAAGTGATGCTTGTTCACTTTGCCTTAAAATCAGGCGCGGTCTGTGCTAGAAATCTAATTTCAACTTTATAGTCTTTCTAGCCATTAGAGAAGGAAGTGGAAATTCTGCAAGAAGCTTCCATTTCCTGAAAGGAAAGAAATTTACGGCCAGAAGGTTCTTCGGCTAAATAAACTTATTATGCAAAGTACGAACAATAGATGTAAAGGGAGAAATTAAATATTTTGAATTCATTTGAGTTTATTCACTTAATAATTAATTAATGTATTTTTCAGGTTTTTCATTCCCCCAAAAGAATGAAGATTATCCAGGAGATGATGATCTTCCTGGGGGAGATGAAGATGAATTTGCAGGCGATTCCGATACAGTTGTAGAGCAAGAAGCTAATAAAAAACCTGCTCGAATTTTATCCAGAGGTGCAACTGTGGAAAAAGAACCTGGCAACACAATTTATTTGCCTTGTAATACAGATGCAGGTAAAGAACATTATTACTTATTTAATAACATTTTTGACAACATTTGTCATTTAGAAAAATTAGAGTGACAAAATTTGATTTTTGAATTTATCTCAAGTTAAATGAATTAAGTTGTATTCAAATAAATAAAAATCATCTTGATTCCTTTTAAATTAAGGGCGTTGGATCATAATTCTATTTAAAAATTAAGCACTGCTTTCGAATTAATTTAGATTCAATTAGAATTTGGATCCAACGCCCTCTTGAGTTTGGATTTTTAAAAATTTTATAAATAAGTAAATAAATATGTAAATAATAATAATCCTAATTCAATCCTTTTTTAAGATGATCCCGTAATTTCGTGGATGAAAGGTGATTCACACTTATTTTTTGGAACATCTGTGTTGGAAAATCCTGATCCAAGGAGAATAAGCGTGAGTGATAACAACACACTCCTGATTAAAAATGCACAGGAATCAGATACTGCGCTGTATACGTGCATTCTTAATGGAGATAATAATCCTAGAATAGTATATTCAGTTTTGGTTAGCAACAAGCCTCCAAGACTCATAGTATCCCCCAGCCAACATGTCGAAATCAAGGAAAAAGAAAATGTCGTTTTATCCTGTAAAGTTTCTAGTGGTCTACCACCTACTAAAATCACGTGGATGCATGATGTGAGTATTTTTGCATTTTAGTATTTATTTTTTAAGTATTTAAGCATTAGAAAATTATTTTTGTGAAAAACTTTTTATATTTAATAAACAAATTTTTTATTTTTAGAGCGATCTAGTGAGCAAACATTCAAACGTACGAGAATCTCAATTACACATCAAAAATGCCTCCAGACATAATGCCGGGACTTATCAGTGTTTAGCAGACTTTCAAAATGATAAAATGCCTCTGCATAATGTTGTCAAAGTTGTAGTCTTTTGTGAGTAAATCTTATTTAATTAATATCCACAGTTACTTATTTATTGAATGGTTAAAATACATAACAAATTTAATTACAGACTCTCCTGAAGTAGAGGTTGTGAGTGATTATGTTCATGGGGGTGTGGGTCTATCCGCCAATTTAGCTTGCGTCGTCCACGCTCATCCTCAGGCTGAAGTTAATTGGTACAAAATAGTGGGAAATGAACGACAACATATTACCAATTCGCAACACAATAAATTTGAAAATGGTAAATACATCCACTATCTCACTGTGAAGGACATCCAGAAAGGAGATTTTGGAAAATATCTTTGTTCAGCTAGAAACGATCTTGGAAGTCACTCAAAGGCAATGGAACTCACAGGTAGAGGAAAAACAATTAATTTCAAAATTTTTAATACTATCCTTGAATCCTCGATGACTATAATTGATTTATTATTAAATTTTATTTAGATTAAATCATTTTTTTTATTTGCAGGTGCTCCTGCCGTTGCTAGATTCAGGGAATCTGAATTAAAGGACGATAAGACAATCGTTATGAAGTGGGAAGTGGAAAGTTATGTGCCGATCAAGAAATATGAAGTATGAAAATGATTGAATTTTTATTTTATGAAAGTAGTTTAACAAAGGAATGTATTTTATAAAGATATTATTTTTAGGTGAGGTACTGTAAAGTTGAGAACAACAGGACCAGTGATTGGATAACATCCGAATCAAAAGTTATTCAAGGAGATGGTAGCCAACTGTATATTGCTGAATTCACCGCTAAAGACTTGGAACCTAGCTTATACCATTTTCAACTTAGATCGATGAATGCATTTGGGTGGTCAGAATATTCCATGGCGCAATCGATTGATGGACGTGAGTCTCACATTTATTATTTTCTGAAATAATAAAAATTTTGAGTAGAACTAAAAATTTATTTGTCTAAATTCTTTTTTGAATTTAATTTAGAAAAATTTAAATTTTACAATTGGGACAAACTTTTTAACAAATCATTTCTTATTTTGTTACAGAATACAGACTGATGACGGCAGGCATCGGTAAGTTTAACTTCAATTACATTTATAAATTTTTTTTTTTTTTGGAAAACAAAATTCGTAGAAAAGTATAATGTTTATTATTTTATTTAGGAGGAGGAGCTTCGGCGACACAACCTATTATGTTCTTGACAGCATTGCTTCTAGTCTTTTCGTGCTTTGCCTTTAAAAATTTGTAATCCACGCTGCATTTCAACACATATAGGTAAAACAGAGTTACTTGGTTACTTAAGTTAATCAGTTAATTGATCAACTTTATATAAATTTAAATTTAAATTTTCAGATAAATTGCTTCAGCCAAAGCATGCAGCTGCGAGTCGTGGATTAATGAAGAAAATTTACCTGTAAGAGGTATTTTCCATCAACCGCGTTCGACCATTCGATTTTGAAAAGCACCATATATTTTTCGTATAGGTGAGAACGCGATGACTTCGAGAAGAACGCATTGTAAATAAAAGTATACGATACGACAATGTCGTATCGCGTCCATGTATAGTTTATGCGGTATTAGCTTTTACTTTATCAATATTTAAACAAGTGAAAATTGATATATATTCTAGAACTTTTAATCCCATCTGATTACGTTAGCAGTTTTAGATGCCTTTTTTTCAATGACCTCATAATTTATTTGACGTATAACTTCCCGTCATTCAAAATTGACGATAAAGCATAGCTTGTATTTACGCTTTCATTGCTTCATACCGTGCCTTTATATCAATAATACTTAGACCTTTTTTTATATATTGTCTTTTTCTTTTATGGAAAGAATAAAAAAGAAACCAGAGAAATTATTTCTCTCTCACTTGAATCTCTTGCGATAATATTTCATGTAAGGGACACGAAAGAAAGAGGGAAATATAATGAAAAAAGAGACTTTAAATTTTGATCTTCAAGGGAGTTTCGGAGAATTTTGGATTCCAAAACTGTTGAAACTTCAAGAGAAGGTTGATACCCTTTCCTCTGATTTATTAAAGTTTTCTGTTTTAAAGAAATGCAAAAATTTTATCATTGCCGTTTGAAGCGACGTTAAAAATTTCTTTCGAATCTGTATCTTGAATCAATCAAGGCATTCATTGATGCGCTGGCATGTATGAATGAGCCTTATTATAAAATCTACGCAAGTATACATACATGTAAATATGGTCTAAGTAGTATTCGGTTTATCCTAAGTGCATTCAACTGTTACTGTCTACGTAGACAGCCTTCGTCACTCTTCTGGGTGTGCCATTAATTTTATACAGCATTTCTAAGGTCACTTATTCAGCTACTAAAAGTAAAAGAGAATTAATTTACTTTCCTTCTGGTAAAAACTTGATTTATAAAATTGAAAAAAAATTTATTTAAAAAAATAAAAATACAATCAAATTTGGAACTCAAAAATTTGATAAAAGCAAAAATAAAATACAGGATTCAAGATTATCGTTCAGTCTTGAATTTTTAATTTCATCTTAACTTACATTTTTGTCGGCAATTTTTATCGCTTATTATCTCATAGTTTTTCAACCAGGAACGAAGAAATGACCCCACTGAAATATATATATCTATATACTTACAGTATCCGATAAAAAGATGAGCAATTGTATCTTACGGAGCGGAATACGCAATTTTTAAATTTAGGTCTCGAGTATTAGTATTTAATCATACCTGATCTTATTCAATGAAAGCAGTTTATTGAGTTCAACTCCCTGCGATAACCTGTCATAATCAGAAAATTAAGTCCCTAGTATGTATCAATAACGCAAGACTTTGCAATTAGATATTTAAAAGGAATAAAAACTTATAGGAATAAAGACCTAAATATTAAAACTTTGCTTCTTTCTCTCTGCAGTCTACGATTGCTGATTCATGGTATTACTGTTTTATATCTGAGATGTTTCAGCCACGTATTTAAGGCTTTCTAGTTTCCTGGATTTCAATATATTTCAAAGAATTAGGAAAAATGTTGTCAAATTTTAAAAAATAGATACAAATGTCGTATAGTATTCACCGCACTATAAGTCTAATATACACAATCATTATTATTATATTATAATTTATTTTTGTATGCTTGAGATAACTGAATCAGTGTTTGATGTTATCCCTTAGTGTCAAGTTAGGAATTTCTATTTCAGAAATCGCATCATGGCATCTACAACTCTCCTTAGCGTTGAAAATCACGCGAAATAATGTTAGACTTTCGATTTCTAGGCAAACAATCAAAGAAAGTTCTCGAAAAAAAGAATTTCTTTTCATTTTCGGGTACTCTCTTTCAAAATCAAATTTAATTCAATAAAAAATACAAAATAAACGCACGTTACCTAAGATATTTAATGTAATGTGTGTGAGAGAGTGTGTAATGAAATTTGTGAGTGTGAGGCTGTGCGAGAAAAAATGTATGAGCAAGATTTTCGCCTTGCTAAAATTATTAGATATGTTATTTTATTAGTTAGAGCTCGTGATAAAAATTACCGCAAACTGGTGACTCTACTTGAAATAAATTTGTTATACTTTGTAAAAAAATTGTCTGTAAAATTTATTATTGTGCAAATAAAACTTTATCTTAGAAATAAGATAGAACGTCCGTGAGTAAACATAAGAAAATGAGACAATTTTTTTATTAAGTTCAGTGGCTCCCAGGATTTATTTGGTAATTTAAATTACGATTTCGCGATTTTTATTTAGTTTCGAATAGAAAAAACAAATAGGCATTGTACAAGTAAGTGTTCAGTTTAGATGAGGCAGTTAAATTTTACAGCTAAGAGTTTTTACATTATTTTACGCTACTTGTAAATTTACGTTAGTTAAAATTAGTTTTCTGCTCTCGTGGTACATTTCTCCATCGATCGATGATTCTCTGAGTCGCTTGATCAGTTTTTTTTACTCTTAAAAGACTTGAAGACCAGATTTTTTTCTATGAAATGCATCAAGCTAAGTACTTACCGATCTACTTTCTCAAGACTTTGAATTGCCAAATGTATTCAATGATGGAAACAATTGAATTAGATGGAACTTCCATCTGACTGATTTCCACTGATTTCTGTCGATATAAGGGATGAAACAGCTTGAAATAAATTTTATTGGAAATTTGCTACTAAAATTATCGAATAAAAATACTTTTTTTAAAAATGAAGAGTAAGGTTCGAAAGTCGATCGTGCAATCTTTTAGGTAATTTATTCTGATTTGCAATAAGTTTATAATTTTTATATGTCGATTTCCATAAGAATGACTTTGAGTTGTTTGAATTCCGCTTTTTGATGAATTTGATTCAAACAATTATTTCTATTCATGTTCGGTAATGAAATATCATATATAAAGGAAGCTATATTTTTTAAATGACAGAATGTATATTTATGGAAGTATCGTAGATTTCTAGATTTCTACGATACATCAGCTTACCGTTGCCTTAATGTTTACAAACATGTATAACCTTATCATTGTAATAAAACAGAAAATACACTATTATTCATAGAGAATGCAATTTTTTTCCTAAATTTTCCTCATTATTTTATTATATTTCTGCCTAGTTCTAGTTACAAGGTTAGTGAAAGTTAAACTATTTAGTAAACAACCATAAAATAAAATTTATTCAAAAGATTTCAATTCACCATGAACAATAACTTCCTATAAAGTTTTGTCGAATCGAAAAATATGTATTAATTTGTATAGACTTATCCAATTGTAAAATTTATATTGATCTTTCAAATTTAACAACTATTCTGCACTTAGCTACAACTTAATCTATCTTATAAATCTAAGTAAATAATTATTTTTAATACAAAAGTATATAAGTAATGATGAAACGTAAACGTTGAGTCTCAAAAAGAGAATTTGTTTGTTTACATTTTTTCTCACTGAATTTAGACTTCAATGTCAATTTCTAAATGCATCCTGATATCCATTACGATAAATGTGACGACGATAATTATCGGTAATCGGAAACGAGATTTCCACCCAAGCTTTAGCATAAATAGTAAGGACCGGTGAAGGATACCACCGCTTCCTAGGAAAATATCTCCTCCCATTTTGCGCATAACCCAGTAACTGCTCATTCCATCTGTCAATAATTTTACATATATAACATTTTCATTTTCCATTTTAACATAAGAAATACCCTTGAAAATGAATAACTGTTTTCTAACCGTATTGTTAATGCAATAAGCAATTCTTGTTAAATCAGGATAGAAAGAAAAGGATTTAAGAATTCTGTAGTCATTCATTCATTTAACATATAAAAAAGCAATTCGAAAAAAGCGCAATTCCCCTTATTTATTACAAGAAAAATAAATTGGCAGGGCAGAATCTTCAAAAGTTACTTGTCGTGCATATGGGCATATGCATATATATTATATAAATCTATCGGAATCTATTGCAATATGTGTGAAATAATATTTATACCTCTGTAGATATAACTGTAATTTTAAAAAGGACAAAGTATTCCTCAAATCTATATCCATTTAGGCTTTTTAGCTTACAATTAAACCTTTCCCTGTTAACGGGATTCTGTGAGAACCAAAATAAATTTACTAAGTACTTTAATTTTAACTTGTTGTAAAGTTGTAATAACTGTTTAAAAGTTGACAGCATAACAGTTAAGAAAATATAGATATTTTGCCGATATTGGTACATTTTTAAGTAACAATACTTGCATTATATAGTAGATAGTTACTGCACTTACACATGGAATTGCAAGATTACATATTGAAAAAAACAAATGATTACATATTGAAAAAAACAAATGATTACATATTTTAATTTTTAGTATTTTTATATTTTTCTACGCCTAACTGTAAACATAACCTCAAAAAAATGTTTAATGAAACTCCCTATTTTCTCTAAAAAACATACCTAATCCGTCTGTAGCCTTCCAAGAAAAAAAAGTATTTTTGCTTTTGAACCTCCTGATGAAGCACTATTCAAAATAAGTGTCACATCTCTATTTATGTTTTTATTATATTTGACGTTCGTTCACTACGAACTGTCAAACGTCGAAAGAAAAATAAACATGGCCACCTGAACCTGGTAAACTCCAGCGACCTCGCAAGTCCTTTTGTTCAACTATAGGAACGAACAAAAATGTGAACTAAAATATTTTAAAATAATTAACGAAAGTTATTAAAGAACTATAATAAATTGTATCATTCAAGGATAAGAATAAAAATAATTAAGTATTTAAATCACTGAAAAAAAGTAGAGTAGTTTTATTATATGAATTTATTTAACGCACATAATCTTGTCAGCGCTAAGTATTTACAATGTTCGGATGTTGAATCATCGTAAAATATCGTCTTCGATTTCACTCAGACGATTCACGAACACGTTCACCTTCCAAGTTCCAGCTGTTCTTTTTGCTTCCTATGATAAAAGAAACTCAATTAATTGCAAAGCACAACTTCCAGTTGAACAGTTATTTTAGTAAAGAATTAATTTCAGTAGACGATAGTGTCGTTCAATTTGTGTTCAGAAGACCGTCGTCAAACTCATCATAAAAAATACTCTTACACAGTCAAACTTACATACATACTAAGATTTCAATTACAATAAATAAAATGAAGTAAATAAGTGATATATACCTAAAATTTTCGAAAGCTTTTCTTCACTCCGGTTCCTTTAGACACCTTAAGCACGTTGAATCGAACAGTTTTGCTCAACGGGCGGCATTCTCCAATGGTTACCACATCACCAATTTCAACGTCTCTAAAATATTAGAAACATTTTGTTAGAAAAAAGAATTTTCTCCCATGGAAAAGAAAATTATATATTTTTCCGATTTTGAGGTCAGTAGACGAATAAGTAACTTCAATTTGTTTTCAGAAGACCGTCGTCAATATCATCATGTGTAATTATTATTATAAGAAGTCAACTTATTTGTACATTTAAAAGCACTGAAATTAAATATGTAAACTAAATACAAACCTGAAAGCCGGACTGAGATGAACACTCATGTTTCTGTGCCTTTTTTCAAACCGGTTGTATTTTCGTATATAGTGGAGGTAATCTCTCCTAATTACGATAGTTCGGTTCATTTTGTTTTTTTGCACTACACCAGTGAGAATGCGTCCTCTGATCGAAACATTTCCAGTGAAGGGACATTTCTTGTCAATATAGGTGCCTTCCAAAGCCTATAATAAAGATTAAATAAATTGATAACATGCATTATAAATCAAATTAGTATTTAGTTATAAGAATTTATTTTGCAAACGTACCTCTCTTGGTGTTTTGAAGCCAAGCCCTACATTCCGAGTATATCGCAATTTGCGAACTTTTTGACCTGGAACTTTCTTTCTATTCAGGAAGATTGTAGGCTGCTTTTGGAAAGACTTTACATTCTGTAATGTACAAGATAAAAGAATTGATATAAAGTTTATAAAAAAAATAGAAATTTTTGTGTATATATATATATATATATATATATATATTACGTATTTATATAGAACCTAAACGTTAAAATTAACATAAGCTACGAATTTCTAGAACGTTACAATACTTCAAATCACGATTTCGAGGTTATGTTTCCAGACGTCAATTTTAAGAAACTTTATTTCAATAGAATATAACCTTACATATCAATTTAAAAAATATAGACTCGATTTTAATTGATTCTCAAATTTTTAATATAATAAAGGTCCTAAAATCCTTAAAATATGAAGGGAAGGAAATGCGGAACACGTGTCTAAGCGTGCCCTAAACGCATACGTCAACAAATCAATCATTCTTACAAGAATACATACATTTTTTTTCTAAATTTTGTGAACAAAAAACAGAATAATTTTTGAATTGTTATTACACACAAATTTACAGGAAAACGGAGAAAATATAGCTATTTTTTAAAGAGATTAATAAGATTCATACCTGGTCCGCCATTTTGCACTTGTGAAAGAACGACGAAAATGAGAAGAACAACGGGTAAAGTTAGGTAGGCAGAGACGAATCGATACAATCGATATATCGAAGTTCGAAGATTCTATGTGTTCCAAATTCAAACTTTGAAAGATAAATTAAGTTTCTATTTCTTTTTTATTTAAAATTAGCATTTCTTTCGAATTCCGAAATACTTAAATTAATATTTTCGTTGAATAATTGAAATTTTATGCTTTCAATATGAATATTTTTAACAGATATTTCCGTATATCTGATTATCTATCTGAAAAGTACATATATGCCTACACTAAATTCGCACTCTGAGAAATTGCTATAAAAAATTTAATCTTTATCTAAAAGACTCAATTCTGAATTTAAACCAGTTTTTAAAAAGCATAACTAAAGACAGTCAAATTAAAATTAATTCAGAAATATTATTCAAATATATTATTTATGCTTATTGATCTCATGACATTATCCTTCTTATTGAAAATTTTATTCTGTACGTCGACTTTATATTATCTCTAAATTCCTCTGGAATTCTTAGTTTCTGATCAATATTGTGTCCTTGAAAATGGAATGTATACTCCCACTCTTTTTTAATATTCAGAACAAGTGGATATCTACCAACCATCTGGAAACTTGATTTAAAATTAAAAAATATTAATAATCGCAAACTGGTTGGCGTTTTTTAAGTTAAAAAGATGAACATTAATTTTGAGGGAAAACGTATCCTCGTCACTGGAGCATGTCAAGGTAATAAATAAATAATAATAAAACTTGAATACAAGAATTAATAAGTTAATTAAAAAGCGAATTTAATTAAAAATTTAATTATATTTGTTAAAAAAACTACTTATTAATTTTTTATAATGGATATTTTAATCTGTGGAGGGATTGGAAAAGATGTCGCAATAAGGCTGGCCCATTTTAAAGGAACTGTAATAGCATTGTCTCACATGGAGAGTCAACTTGAAATTTTGAAAAAACAGAAACCAAAAATAGAAACAGTTTGTGTGGATTTGCGAAACTGGGACGAAACTAAAAAGGCGGTACAAAGTGTCCTACCTATTGACTTATTAGTCAATAGTGCAGGAGTTATTTATAATAGACCTTTTTTGGATGCTAGTGAGGCAGATTTTGACCAAACTTTTGCGGTAAATGTCAAAGCTATGATGAATGTTTCTCAGGTTATTGCTAATGATATGATAAAGAGGAACATTAGCGGAAGTATTGTAAACTTGTCTTCTCAAGCCAGTGAAGCTGCTTTAAAAGATCATGTTGTTTATTGCTCTTCAAAAGGAGCAGTACAAATGATGACCAGGTAGTTTTTAAAATACTTGATATACGTCAGAATAAGTCTTTACATAATATTCAGATTACATATCTTTTCTTCTTGTTTATTCAGAACGATGGCTCTTGAACTTGGACCTTACAATATTCGAGTGAACTCTGTGAACCCAACTGTAGTGTTAACAGAAATGGGAAAACTGGCTTGGAAGGATCCTGAAAAAGCTCGAAATATGTTGAATAAAATACCTCTCGGACGTTTTGCTGGTGAGATATCAATTTTTATTTGTTCAAAAATGTAAGAAATAAATTTTAAAGAAAATGACATCTGCATATAAAAACTATTTCTCTTTCAGAGGTGGAAGATGTTGTAGATGCTATTGTATTTTTACTAAGCGATCGCAGTTCCATGATAAATGGAGTTGCCTTGCCTGTTGATGGAGGATTTTTAGCCACATAGGAATTTTTCTACTTATTTTAAATCCATTACAAAAATGAGCTGTACATTTTTAATAAAAGCTATTTTTAAACTTTATTTTTGGATGAATTTTGATTAAATCGGATTACAAGTTCGAATTGATCTTTAATAGGCACCGGATTGAAAACTTCCTTCGCAATAAAACAGGTTCGAATACAAAATCCGGAATGCTTTGGATTGGTTCAGAATGAATCCCCAATCCCAAACTTTCGACAAGACAGGAATGGAAAATTTTTAATTATAAAGACATAATGGATTATGCTGGCGATAACAAAATTCGATAAGACTTCCTGACTGTTACACATCCCCACTATTTTGCTTATTACTCTGACGTCCATTAGGCATCACTGGAGAGCTGATACATAAATTGTCAGCTAGCAATCCGATCAGTCTGATTTAGAACGTCCCGAGAGCATATCGAAGAAAATGAATATCTCTTTTGAAGGAAAGAGAATTCTTGTCACTGGAGCCGGCCAAGGTAAAATATTAGCCGTCAATAAAATATTTCAAATCTAATGTCAAGAATTGAAAAAGTTTCAATATTACGCAACTTGCTAAGTTGATAAGGAAGCTAACGTTTTAAATGAAAATAAAAGGCAGAATTTTTGAATTTTAACTACTTTTTTCCTACTCTTATTAATGACTACTATTCACATTTTTTCATGAAGTATAATAACTGCAATATTTAGTCTTTAAACATTCTCTTAATTTTTTATAGTAATTATTTCAGTCCATTTTAACACACTTTCATGAAAAAATTTCTGCAATTTATAATTTGATTTTATTATTTTTAATTTTTACAGGAATTGGTAGAGACACGGCCCTCCGACTCTCTCAGTATAAAGGAACTGTAATAGCTTTGTCGAAGACAAAAGAGAATTTGGAAACTTTAAAGAAACTAGACCCGAAAATACAAGTCCTATGTGTGAACCTGAGAGACTGGAATGAAACTAGAAAGGTCATAGAGAGTGTTCTTCCGATTGACATGGTCGTCAACAATGCAGGGGTTGCTGGTCTTCAACCTTTTCTGCAAGCAGACCCGGAGACGTTCGATCTCATCTTCGATGTGAATGTCAAGGCCGTGTTTAATATCACTCAAATTGTAGCCAAAGATATGATAAGAAGAAAAGTAGGCGGAAGTATTGTCAACTTGTCCTCCCAGGCCGCTGAAGCAGCTCTCTGGGATCATTCCATTTATTGTGCCTCCAAAGGTGCTCTTCAAATGTTGACTAGGTAAAAAATTAAATCAACCTAAAAGAAAAATCAACAATTAATTTCAAAATAATGATCAGAAAAAATACATAAATCCTTTAAGGGCATGTGTTACTTACCATATGAGCAAGTTTAAATAACTCGGGTTTTTTTCTACAATTTTTACATTTACAAAAAATTTTAGTCAAAATTCGTCCGTGTTCACGTTCTTGACGGATGTTGACTATAATTTTTTTGAAATTGTACAAATTGTAGAAAAAAACCCGGGTTATCTAAATTTGCTCATATGGTAAGTAACACATGCCCTTAATTTCAGAAAAGAGATTAAATACTCGCCCATTTTCTTATTGTGTATCAGAAGCAAAGTCATTTTTTTTTCCATAAATTTAAAGTATTTAACATTGAAAAATTTTTTATTTAACTCTATTCAAAATTCTGTCTTTTGTCATGGGAAAAATATTGACTTGTGATTTTGTTTTCAGAACGATGGCTCTTGAACTTGGGCCTCACAATATCCGAGTGAACTCTGTCAACCCAACGGTAGTAATGACTGAGATGGGAAAACTTGGTTGGTCGGATCCAGAAAAAGCTCGTGTTTTGATAAGTAAAATTCCTCTTGGTCGCTTTGCTGGTAAGAAAAAAAATATATATATTCCTTATATTAATAATAAAATTTCACTATTTCTCGTTTATAAATAAGTTATTCAAAATCTTTTAAAAGAAATTTATTTATGGAATTTAAATATGAGCTAAGTTATTATGGTAAAAACTCTATGAACTTGATAAACTTGATAAACTGATTGAATGCGAATCATTTCAGCAAAATTCAGAATTGATAAACCTTCACCTTTTCTCATATCTTTTTTGATAAAGATACTTCATATCATTGCGTAACAATTATGATTATTATTATGATTATTGCTAATAATTATCCAAACTTGAAAATTACAGCAATAAAATAAGTATTTTTGAATGTTTCTTTATCGCTAATTATTTTCCAATTTTGTTTGTTATTACAGAGGTCGACGAAGTAGTGGATTCCATCGTTTTTATGCTAAGCGATCGTAGTTCTATGACAACTGGCAATGCCTTGTTCGTTGATGGAGGATACGTCGCAACGTAAACAATTTTATGTTACTTTTGTACTTTAACAAAACATGTACTTTGAATAAAATAAAATAAAATAGATTCTACATAATTCTTTAAAATCTAAGTTTGAAAAATTTTTAAAGCTTTCGTAATCATCTACATAAAATATGAAAAAATTACAGTGCATAAAGTATTCTAAACTAATAAATTTAGGAATCGCCAATAAAAAGAGTGGAGTTTCATTGTTTCGTTTAATTTCAAAAATTCTTCGTTCTTTTTTTTTAACTAGGCTTTTCATTAAATTCCACGTACTACCTTCATGAACGAAAGAGAAAGAAATCGAAGCAATGAACGGTTCTCATGAGAAATAATTGATATATTTGGGAAATTAAAGAAAAATAATTGTGGAACCGAACCTTCCTTCGAAATAAGAAAACGTAGGCTTTATTGGTACAAAGAAAAATTTTGACATTATCCTTAACAAGAACGCACCAATCACTTCCTATGGTACATTTTTCTATTTTCCTTCCTTCTTCGCTCCTTTCATCAATTCCCCCCTCCCACTATTATATGTTCGACTCCTTACGTCTTACATGTGATTAGAATAATTGTATATACATATACAAACCGCTCAATTCGATACAGCTGTTATACATTTAAACACGTATCGCCACTATTTCTAATTCAATTGCAGATTAATCTGTACCTCTCATTTTTTCCATCTCCTTTTTTTTCCACAAAAACACCTAGGCACGCATTTTTATTTTATTTTTTCCTAAAAATTATCACCCCTAGGCCGACAATCATTCGCAATGCTTTCGTACAAAGGACTAATAAATATTTTATTAATCATTAGGCATTTCTGTTCGAAACGTTATTTTGTGATTCAGGAATCAGTATCTCAAACTCTGTGTGATTCTTCAAGGCCCTTCCCTGCCAAGCTCTAGTTTTTAATACTTTAATAAGTTTTATGTCAATGTAGGAGCCGTTTTTTATTTAATATTTAGTTAAAATATTGTCGTTGAAAAAAGAGAATATAATGTGCGTGATATGCAGCAATTCTGTTATGTAGAAATATTAATTTTTAACTTGGTTGATTTCATTTTTTGACATATTTTTGATAGATGAGTCTACATTTAAGTTTTGATTTCAACCCGAAAATTAAAAATTAAAGAGAAGTACTTAATTCTTATTTTTTGAATATTTTATGTAGTGTGGTGAATTTCTTGCAGTTTCCAGAAACCCAGCATTTGACAAACTTTTAGAAAATTCATACGACCCTGAGATGTAAAAATACCAAATTTCCAGTCTATTTCTTTCCCTTTGCAATCTTTACAAAATGGACATTTGTGAATACTAAAAATCTACTCGTATATCAAAACTTGTGATATGCAAAAATCAAGAATTCTTAACAGAGAAGGGTCTCTTAAGTTAGAACCAATTTGACAGTTTTACAACCATATAAACAGCACGGGAAGCAGCTTACAAATATGTGTCTACGTACATTTAGTTTTAGTTTGTACGCGATTTTTTCTATATAAAAAAATGTCAAAATGCTAATCGTCACAAATACCATTTACGGTAAAGTAGACTCACTTAATATGTAACGTGTTTAAAGGAAGTAACGCTTTGATTAAAACTTGAAAAAATCTCTGGGAAGATTTCCTCTGATGTGAATTATCTTAATTATTTAAAAATAAATTTTTTATGATTGGAAATGACATAAAAAATCTTAAGACGAGACTTTGACTCAATTATTGTCGCGGGATTATAAAGCATACATTTTCTGAGCTAACCATTCAATTTATATAATTTATATCTTTAATAAATAATCTTACCAAATTCATTAAAAAATTTGGACTTTATTATAAAGTAGTATAACACTCGAATTTTCAAAATTAAAGGATAATTCACATCAGCAATGAAAAGCATTTACGCTATTAAAAAAATCTTCCCGTTCACTGAACCGTATAGTTAACAAAAACACCTGTTTCTTTTTCGAAATTGCCACTTGCGAGAATTTTTCTCATTTTTAGTACCAATTATCCGAGAAATATACCTTTTGATATCCATTCTTCATTTCTAAAAATCTACTATTCTTATAGCAAAAGTAGATTGAATCTGATTAATCAAAGCTATCGAAATCAGAGAAACGGCGCTTTCAATGACTTTCTTTAATCAGTTTCTATCAATTTCTATAAGATTCAATCCGATTTCGCTCAAAGACTAATTTTCTACTGCTAAATGAAATCATTTACACTCATTTACATTTGGAATGAGGAACGCGTGGCATGAAGAAAAAATGGACATCGTGCATGCGCTGGCAGTGTTTTTAAGTTTTGGACTCGAGCTAATTTTTTCAATTAAAAAATCTAAAAGAAGTCGTTAAGAGATCGGAAAGCGTCGGACGTACGATGAAAAAAAAAACTCTAGTTCGTCAAAAACGTTTTTCGATTTCTTTTCTAGCTTCCTTGAATCGATGGAAGAATGGAAAAGGATTTTTTCTCGTGACAATTGGTGAAGTTAGAACATACATACAACGTAGTAATAGTAATATAGCAATAGTGTAATAGTATTAATAGTAGTAGCGATCGTCTATGAACAAAAATACATAGAAAACACGTGTCAGTATAATATATATTTTATATAACTTTTTATCACGTTTTTCATTTTTTATATGCAATGCGTCGATACTATTATACAAAAGGATCGTCGGAGGATGGAGGGGAAGGACGGAGGATCGGGAATTTTCATAAAGGATCTGGGATACGATTAATGGAATTGATCAGCGCCCTTCGAAGTGATAGGCGTGTTAAGCTTTCTTTTGCAAAATTAAGATTTTTTCACAATACAAATTCCTTCACAAGACGTTCTCAATTAAATGAATATGTCTGGAACAATGTTCTGCATTCAAGTACAAAAATTGTACAAAAGTATTTAGAATATAAAACTGGCAAGAATTGGTGGAGTCCTTAATGCATGAAGTAGAAAAAATATGTAGAAAAGAAATTAGCAAATTATTGTTCAGCACATCCCCCTTATAAATATCACGAAAGCTATTCTGCCATGAAATTACGTAATTAAGTTAAGTCTAGGTAAACGTTTTGTGCAGGAATTATCATTTCCCAGAAAGACCGCAGTCTAAATTATAAAAAAATTTCAAAATACTTAAATATAAGTGCCTTTTACGTCATACAAATATTCCATTAACTTCACAATGAGACTTAAGCCAATAATACAGACGCTAATTACGAATTTCCTTCCAAATGAAGAAAGAATCGCTTCTATTCTATAAAACTTAACACTGACAATTTTTTTAATGATTTCTTAAAGGAGGTTCGACAAAGGGCGCCAAATCCTGGGGTGAGATTTGCGACATTGGTAAAACAAGTTGTAACAAGAGGGCACGACCCCATATTTTTGTCCTCCACTCACTCTAGTATCAATCGACGAGTGTGTAGCACAATCCTTTCCCTCTAATAAACAAAGAGAAGGGAGTAAATCGATCGCTTCGAGATCGAAAACTTGGTTCATCAATCATCAGTTCTCTGCGGGTCCTCATCTCGATGTTATTAATTCGCCCTACACGTCCATCGAGAAAAAAGACACGATATTACACACGAAGAAAATAGCTAAGACCTTTTTCGATCACATACTGGACAACAACATCACGGAGAACAC
The DNA here is from genome assembly GCA_904066015.1 of Synergus gifuensis. Classification (NCBI taxonomy): domain Eukaryota; kingdom Metazoa; phylum Arthropoda; class Insecta; order Hymenoptera; family Cynipidae; genus Synergus; species Synergus gifuensis. Next base: position 440,084 of record CAJFCO010000126.1, on the reverse strand, counting down.
GAATATATTCACAGCTCACGCTTCTGTTTCTTTGTCTTTCTCTCTTTTCATGAATTTCATACAATTTATCACCTACAAGTATCTATAAGTACCATCCAGAATTATAAAGTCAACTATTCTTGAGCTGTCGCTTTTACATAATATTTTTTTAATTATTAAATTGCAAAATCAATCAACATGGAATCAGGATTTATAAATGTCGTTTATTTTAAAGGCTCTGTAGTTTTATTGTAAACAATTTTAAAATTTACTCCATGAATTTTAAACTATTTTATTTAATTTGAATGAAACTGAATAGGATAGTGGCACCAATATCGATACTGATATCCGTTTTGTTAACTTTGGATAAAAACGTGGAGTAAATTCCCAAATCATTAACTATAAAATTCTAGGAAATGAAAATAGTAGTTTCGAAGCTTTGCATAATTATTTTTGCTTAAAAATCTAGTCAGCTTAGAAACTTGACGAGGATAGGTTGTCTCACATCGATTGAAGTTTTCAAGCAAACTAGTTTATAAACAATCTTGAATTTACAATCCTGAAAAATCACGAGCTCAGCTAACTTTGAATTAATTTTGAATAGCATTACTGTATAGGTTTATACAACACACAAATTTCTTCTTTCGCTAGTCAAAAATGCAAGAGAATCACAAGATATTTTCTGCCTAATCGTCGTAACTCGACGAAAAATTTTGTCAAAAAGTGGACCTTATAAAATTCGACGTACTCTATCTGTCGTCACACATTTTGTTTCTCAAAGTTTGGTTTCAGACACACATACAAACATTCTTTCATATCGCTGGCTGAATCACCGTATAAAAAAGAAGAATAGAGTAGAATGGACGCGAGGAGAGGCTAGGATGCAAAACTCAAAGAATACATACAAGTATTACATTATCCTACCTACCTACTTAGCTAGCTATGTATACTAATATATTTATATATTTATATAGAACTCTCTCTTCCTCCCCTTATCGCTATCCGCTTTTCCTCCAGATTAGTTGTATCTTAACTGGCGATTCTTCTTTTTTATTTTGTTGTAATCTTTCAGGAAATCTGCAAAGTTCATTTGCGATCTTGACGATATGCGGACAGGAAGGACAAGTGTCGATTTTCAGGAGCTGCCTGGGTGGCGGCGACTTCTTGATTCACTTGTGTGGGACGCTTTCCCGCCTGGCCATCAGGGTGGGTGGGACCATTGCCGTCACATTGGCGCTTCCAAAACAAAAGACACACAAAGAGCGACATTAGCACGCCACCGTCCCTTCTCAGGCATTTCGGCTCGACTTTCGACTAAAAACCTGCTACGAGAGAACGTTTCCCTCTTTTTCGTCAATTTCTAACGACAGCACGTGATTTGAGATGCTCAGCCGATGAAAAGGCAGAATAAATGTACCGATCCAAGTCATTCAGATAAGAATCTCTGAGAAAGATCTCGAATTGTTCTTTCAGATGTTTATGTATTTCATGTGATGTATTTCAGGAAAGAATAGTAACTTTCCAACTCATATATTAGAAAACACAAAAATTTACTTTGAATCGTAAACAAAAGTTAGACATGAAACTTACAAAGCTTATAGATTGGAAAGAAATTGGGAAACATTCTAATTTGAAGGTTCCAAGGAAAGCATCTAAACTTAATTAAAATTAGTTTTAGAATAGATTAGAACTGAAAAAACAATACATCAATATATTAAATTTTCACTATTCTCTCTCTCCAAATTTAATTTCGTTAAAAAAAATTCTTGAAATATACCGAATTCTTGTATAAAAAGAAGATTATCGTTATCTCTAAAACTTCTAACATCTAGTGCAAATCTAATGTACAAAAGTACTATCATTACTATTTATCTATTTTTGTACATTTTAATAACCGTACTTCTTTTTAACAGTCTTAAGTATCGGTAACTGAATATTTATTGATTACACTTATAATTTCATATGAAGTAAAATCTCACATTAATTTAAAAAATGTGCAATAGAAAATAAGGGTATACTACTGATTCCTTGGATTCAGTACCTCAAAACAAATTTCGCCAGTGATCTCTTCAAGAATTAAATAATGTGATAAGGCTGATTAATTTGAGATTAATTCACCTTCTGTTTTTAATAAAATCTTAATGGCGAAATTAGTTTGAACTTGATTGTTCGTTTCATCGGCTCATATTGAACGAATAAAGGTTTTCTCATGAATGTCGATCCTGAGAAAGAGAAAATGCTCGCAAAGCTTAATCTTTCAGTCCGAGTCCTTTACCGTGGCACAAGAACCTCGCTTCGAGCACCGCGACGAGAAAATGTCGCCCCTCTTTTTTTTTTTTTTCGTTTGCCTACTTTGCGATTTAGTTTAGTTTCTTAGCTTTCGGCTTACCTGAAAATTAACGTAAGAATACAATTTTGTTCGCCAAATGGACAGTGCATGTAACATTTATAAGTAATTATTTAGCCACCTTTGAAAGCACGTGTACAACCGCATGCAAATTGGAACTGCATTATTCATCCTCTCAATCTTCTCTACTTGCTTTACACGAATTTTCACCCCAAAGAGAAGAAAATCCCAAGAATATTTCAAAAAGAGGTGTTCAATGTTTTAAATTATTTTTGAGAAATATAATGTACAATAGTATTTTATTTAAAACTAGAAAAAGGTGCCAGAAAAAGATCATCTAACGGTTTAAGAAGAAAAAAAATCTAGTACGGTAGGTTAATTAAAAAAAGAAAAAAAAAAGATACCGAGTTCGATCAACCGTAGCGTACTAGCGTAGAAAAAACTCTTGACTGAAGATTGTCTACTTTCTGCTTCATCTAATTTATTCCTTTTCCTCTCTTTGAAAATACTTGTCGCGTACTCTGTCTTGATACTTTATTGTTATAAATCAAATCAAAGACGATTAAATTTCAAAAAAAAAAAGAAAAAAAAATTGAGAATATGCAGAAATTAAATGCGGAATTAATTTTTACCAATTGATATTTGTTTTCGGATGGCAATAAAAATGATGTTTTCATCTGACACTCTGGCACTTTTTTTACAAAGTCAAATATTTTGAAAATCGTGCAAGACAAATGACAAGTTCTATTTTTGAGTGATTATTAATGCTCTCCAATAATTTCCAATACAAATAATGAAAATACAACTAATTTGAAATAAAGATATTAACGTAAATACTTAATATTATATTATAATATTATAATATTAAGGACCTGACAAGAGTTATTTTTAAAAATACATAATTAGCTTTTTAAGTACAGTGACAAATGCATGTTAGTATGTCTTAAAAAGGAAAGAATACTTATAGGTGTTCATTAGTAGTTTCAATTAGAAAATTAAACAATAGACTAGCAATACGTTTAAATTGATCACAACAATACACCAAGTTACAAAGAGAAATCTCAGTTGCATTTGCAATATGAAATTTATATATATATATATATATATATATATATATATACCCACTGAAATTACTCTCTCGATAATAATTTGGATTCAAATTGAAAAGAAGGATGACATTCTCCGTCCAGACGGTTTGAATTGTCGTTTTAAAACGAGAACACTTAGTAATTTGATAAATGTCCCAAAGTGAAGTAAATACATAAACAATACCCTTACACAAGCAGATTACGAAAACGAACTGAACTAGAATCGTTGAATTCTACGTTAAAATTGTGTACTATTATACTGCCAAATACCAGCGAGAAGTAACCATGCCACGGTATCACGACACCAGACTTAATTCTAAAGAAAACCTTAGCAATCAACGAAAGAATGCGTTTTACTCTTATTTTACAAATTAGCAAAATTCGAATTTGAGTAAATACTTGGTAATTATTGTTTCATACTATCGATTGTTAATTAATAATGGAAAGCATTCTTTCGTAATGACCAATAACATTGTCGTAATCATAAAAGTATCGATTCCGACTACGCCAATTACACTACCACCGTGAGAAGTGCAAATAATCTTGTCAACTAAATACTTAAAGACTCTGAAAACTACGATAGGTGTGTCCAAGAATATATTATATTAATAGGTAGCAACTCACTTGGATCTAGGAGGCTTTTCAGTTCCAGCTGCATTACTACAATGCAATCTCCTACTGAACCTTCGTTCTTGACCACCAGCTCCCGCTGCTGAAAGATACCACCAAAAAAACCCTTATAAATAAATTTGTCCACAAAATTATTTCAGTTCACAAAACAACTTTTTCATCAAGTAAACTGCTAGAAAGGTGATTTCTTAAAAAAATAAAAACTCAAAGAAGAATCTTCAGAGTTAAGAATTCGATGAAAAAATATCAAAATTCAATATCAGAAAACTGATATTGAATATAGGAGTCTACAGTTTTTTTTTCTTTTTTTTTTTTAATTCACTTTCATATTAGAGCTCTAAATTCAATTTCTTCTTTTTTGGACCTCAAATTATTTTCAAGGCCAAAGTAAATAAATTGAAATGAACTTTTCATTGAAATGAAAAGTAGAGGGAAAAAAAAAAAAAAAAAAAAAAATTATAGGAGAAAAGAAAGAATTTGTAAATAAAATACCTTGTGCATCATACCCACCATGTTTCCCCCTCACCTCTACAAATAAAGCAGCTTTTCACAGTTAAACCAACAAAGAAACTGTCTATTTCCACTTCGAACATCAATCCAATAACGTCTATTACATAATATTTCGGATTAGACTTAAGTTTCTAATGTTTATTCTGACGATTTTTTTATTTATAATGTCCAAAAAGTGGAAAGGTACAGAAATCGTTTTTTTATTTACTGATGCCATTTTAGAGTAAAAAAAACCTCTCTTAAGAAACCATTTTGTTAACTAAAATTAAAAAACCAATTAAAACTGAAAACCTACCATTATAAACTAAAAAATTGAAAGAAAAAAATCATCCGAAGAGACGTCTGAAATTTCAGACAATATTTTTTGGACAAATTATAATCAGCGAAATATTTTCAATGGACGTTGAGGAATTATAAATAGAAACATGAAATAAAAAATGCGCGAATTAAAGAATAAATTGTTACCATTTCGAAGAATCGTCCCTCAGAGTAATTAGAAACCGTAACGCGATCAGAAGCTAATTATGCTAATATGTATAGTCTCTGTTAAGTACCGTTCGATCTATGAGAAACAGCCGTTAACGATATGTCGTAATAAAATTGAATTACGCCTTTACTCTTGCAATGAATAATTACAAACAAGTTTTGATTTTAGAAAAATGACTTGCAAGATATTGCAAGGAAGCAGATGAAGGCAAAAGAGGATTAAATTTCGGGAAGCATTCATCTAGTTGACGCAAAATAAATAGAAAATTAAAACTAAAAATTATTATGTTATCAGGAATTAAAATTGGAATAGCGTTCAAATTATTTTTTCTCATCAAGATCAAATAATAAATTTGCGTCGACTAGCCGTAACGCTGACGGACGATCTTTCACGCTTGGCATTTGAAATGGAAAAATGAATTAAAAAAGCGATTAATACAAAAATAAAAGCTGGACAGTAACGCCAATGTAAAATGAGATGCCACCTGAGACAGATAAATAATGCGATAGGATTGAACAATAGTTTCAAAAAAGTAATAAGGGTTTCCACTTTATCGAAAGCTCTTCCAAGTCAAAATAATGTGGTTACAATATTATAGGATCGAGCCTTCGAGATTGATGGTGACCTTCCGGTTTTTCCATTCAAGCCAAGTGTAGAAGAAATTTTGACAAGGATTCAAAATAATCGAGAGTGGTATGAGACAGAAATAAAAAAAGGCCAGTCCTTGAATGGAAAAACATTTATTTCTACGTTCTTCTCATCATCATACGAACAAGCTGATTACAATTGATGTTATAAAAAAAGATAATCAGAAAAAAATCAAAGGAAATAACACAAAGAAAGAAAGAGCGTGTGTAATGCCTAACGACGAATTACGGCGACAAAACGAAGCAATATCACCGAACTAATGTCTCTTTTTTCTGTTGTGAGTTTTCTATTAGCATAATGTAAAATCTGTCTCTAAATGTTCTGTAAATCTATGAACTATAAATTTACAAGTAAATTAAATTTGTGCATAAGCGTAAAAAGTACAAGAGGAGCGAAAAAAAGAACCTCGAATTCTTGATATTGATTATTTGAACACGAAAGTAAGTCGCCGGTATTTTGTTTCTATCTAAGCTTTGGTAACGCCACCCGCAGTCTTTCGGTCATCGGGTTTTTTTTGCTCCTCTTATGACTTTAGTTCAGAGGAAAAGATCTGATTGTAATCGTCTCCGGGTACTTTTCAAGCCTCTTCGCTGCTTTTAGGTGCCGGGCGTGTCGTGAGATGCCTTAAGGCAAAAAGTAACATCAACATCATCATCATTATCCTTATGGCTTTTTCACGCTCCATTAAAACGTGTTAACATAAGCGTTATTTGCGTGCCAGAATAACCCTGGTGCTATAAATTTGCCTTCCTTTCTGGCAGTATCGACTTCTCAGAGATGCAAACGTGAGAAATTTCATAACGACTCATATTTCAGACACTTTTTTATAAATTTAAATTTAAAAAAGGTTTTCACACGAAGGAATAATAAGGAGACCGAACTCCCTCTCGCAACTCGCAACCTGGAAACAAAAACTAGATCATAAGTCTTTAAAAGACCTTTATTTGTGTGCGCATGTGCGCAGTTGTCCTCTTCCTACTCGTGGGAAAGTGTGCGAGTGACAAAGTTTTTAAAATTGACATATAGGGAGGTTATGTTCGTTTGTTATGCGATTTCATGCGGTATACAGCGGTGTGTGACAAAATTTAGATTTTTATAGTTAAAAAGAGTGGATTATAAAAGTGGTAAGTATGTAGAATATTATTACATTTTTTTTATCTTGAAATCTTGAAGTTGTAATAAATCTTTGTTATTATTTCGTTAATCATACGTTGAAATAAATTTATTGAAATTTTTTTTTCTATCACTTCCAAATATATTTTTTGTGATAAAAAACCTACATAATGAAAAAAATATCGACGTAGATGTCTGAGATCGAAAATGTCGTAAAATGTAATGCATCGTAAAATGTCGTGAAATGTTGTACTGAAAATATTGTTTATATAATTTATTTGGAGTATCGTTCATATAACAATCAACAAACGAACATAACCTCTCTATCTAATGTCAATTTTAAAAACTTTCTCACTCTCACACTTTCCCACGAGTAGGAAGAGGACAACTACGCACATGCGCACACAAGTAAAGGTCTTCTAAAGAATCTAAAGACTTATGATCTAGTTTTTGTTTCCAGTTTCGAAAGGCTTTCCACTGGCAGTTGGGTCTCCTTATTATTCCTTCGTGGGTTTTCAACATCTCTACTAATATTTAAAAAGCTTTCTAAAAAATTAGATTCAAATTTCAAATGTTTCCAAAATTTGTTCATCTCTTCACAAAATGATTATCGTTTAGATTCTAGACTTAATTAAAATCACGAATAGTCTATATACTATTTAAGTAATTTAAGAATCTATTTATATTTTAGTATTAATTATCTACGTACTACATATTTATCACTTAATGCATTATTCACGTTCACATCTCTAGAAGAATTATAATCGTGGAAGACGAGCTTTGTTAGTATATTTTAAAAATAAAAAGGCAAAATAGGAACAATTGATCGAGGTAAAAATCGCGAAAATTCGCTGAGTTCAGTGTACAAGAGAGCGCGAATTGGATGATCGCTTATGTGATTTATAGTAAAAAAAAATGACGTCAATTGCATGTAGTAAGTAGCAAGCAAATGAATTAAATGGATACAATGTAGGATAGATTTTGTCAATCTATTAGTTATGAGTGATTCGATAAAAACAAAATAGCAAAAGAAATAACAGTTCATAAAAAAGAACGACGCTAAGAAAATATTTCTATCTAATTTCTCGATCCTTGATTGCCCACTTTACGCTTCCTTTGACCCTTTTCAATTTCTCGTCTCTTTAGCAAAGAGCTTTTGTTCAATATAATGATAATTTAAATTATTTGATGAAATAACTAAAAAATGTTTGGCCACAAATGAAGAAAAATATTTTATTTTACGAGATAGAAAATAAAAAACTATGCATTTCTTCAGCTGGTTTTATTTACTCCGGAAGAACAATACCCAGTCAAAATATTATTCAAAGTGGATAATTGTCCAGCAGATATGAAAATATTGAAAATATACATTGTATAGAAAAAATACTTTTTCATATTGTCTGGAAAAATGATCACATTTGAATAATTTTTTTACTGTCTATTATTGTTTAATGCGAATGGAACAAAAGGATATTTTTTTCAGCTGGGGCTAAACAGTATATCTAAATCTTATAATCGTCTCTTCTTCTCTAATTTTAAATCTATTTACAGAAAATCTATACTAATATTAAAATAAAGTTTTCTTATAAAAAGAAAAGCCTGCAATACTTGAATTGATATGTCAACTAATTTTTAATGCTTTTCATTTAAGAAAAATTACAAAGTACAAAATATATCGTATTGTACACTGAGAAAAATAGATTGTAAGATTTATGACAGCGATCTATAGATATTAAACCGTACAATCTGGATGTTAAACCGTATAATCTAGATTATGAGTTTTATAATCCAGGATTTTAGAAATTAACATCAATTAACATCCAGATTGTACGGTTTAATATATCTAGATTGCTGTCCCATAGTTAACCTTCCAAGATCATAAACCGTACAATCCATTTTTCTCAGTGTACTTGTAAAATACGATTTAATTAATTTCAATAACTGATTAAATTTCATTTCGATTAAATTTTAAATATATTCCTCAAAATAATAAATTCAAGGATAGTCAAGTATGTACTTTAAACCTATGAATAGAGCAAAAATGTTTGTTCAAAAATTGATTCAAATCAGACATCGAATCATCAAGTCATCATCAAAGTCCTTTCGTTCAAGGAAATCAAAAGGATCAAGGAGACACAAGATAGAGGATAAGCAAGATAGAGGATCAAGCCCAAAAGATTGTAAATATAAAACTGTAAATATGAATTGTAAACAATACATAAAAGTATAACCGTAAAATGAAAACCATAAAACCCAGTGCACGAGAGCGCCTTTGTGTTTTAAATAAAACCTAATCTACAATTAATTAATTAAAATAAGACAAATAATAAAATAAACAAATAATAAAAGACAAATAATCAAGTCAAACTAAGAATCCCAGTGGAGCATCACGAGTGTGGTCTTGCCGAAATTCACATTACCAATGAGATCAGGTTTATCAAAGATCATTTTTGAAAAAGGTGTTGAAAAATTTCTACATTTTTTAAAGGATGATCATTGTAATTCAAGAGGTCACGAACTTTTAAAAACAAATGCACACGAAGATATCCAAAAGTATTCCTTTGATGATGTCCAACTTCCCCTGGGGTTTCGCGTGTCCCAGAGAATCACTTGAATTTGTGCCTCGACTGAGAGCGTCTAGATCCACTTTTGTGATCCACCCTAGGCACCGCTCCCAGCTTTCTCCGCACGCCATTGTTTCTGCAGCTCGTATCTTCTCTGGGTTGTTGGAGTTCTGAAGACAATGCCTCCCCAGTTGACTGATTGAATATCCTATCTCCAAACTGTCTATGTTGCCACTTGTCGTTTCGTGAGTTAATACGTCTTTCTCGCTCGTATTGCTCTTGCCATCGCATGAATTCGTTAAAGATTGACTCTCACCGTATTTTTTTGGAGATATCGCTTGAAACGTCTTCATCTGATTCTGCTCCTCTGAATGATTCTTCTTCAAACTTTCTTGGTTTAACATTATATTTATAGTCTTTCCATATCGTTGGTCCCTCTTCTCCGTCTCTCGAATATCTTCTTTGCCTTCTTTTCCATTGTTCAGCCCAAACAGGTTCTTCTCTGACTCTTGATAAAAGGTTTCCATTTCGCGTCCATCCCGAAGAATGGGAAGTCCGTCCAAAAAAACCTGATCCTGGGGATGGAATTGCGAGCAGTATTCTTTACACCTTTCTTCAGCTGTCATAGGAGCGGTTGTGGTCAGCAATTCTTCCTCCCGACTAGTCTCCTGAACCTTGATGTTCTCTTTGACTAAAGAAGTTAAGCCACGGCCTAATTTCTGAAAAAGACTAAATCGCGAAGTTTTCGGCAATGTACCAGTGAAGGACTGTTTTGGCTTCGTAGAATCTAAGCCCTGCTGATTTTCAGGAAAAAATGACTTGATCCTGTTGACATTGGGTAGATATTCTAAGCTCTTTGCATCTGTTGCTTTAAGAATAATATCCTTCTCAATAGAATCCAAACTTGCATGCCTTAGTTGATTCTCCCTCATAGAAAGCTGCCTGATATTTGACGGTTCCTTCGAATATCCTCTTTTATTTTCTTCCTGGTCCAAGTTTTTAAAGTGTTTATTGGTTCTGTTGGATGTTCCAAGGCCTCCAACGGCGCCGAGTTCATCCAATTCGTCAGATTCTCGATTTACGTCTTTCTCAGTTTTATACCCATGAAAAAAGTAACTCTGTTTATCTAGGGGTCGCGACACTGTGTTTGGACTTGTTTCACGAACGCGACTGGAGGATGGCTGATTATAAGGATCGCGGGATCTAGTGGAATTGTAGGTTGTGTGTTTACGTTCAATTTCGTGATGCCCCAAACTGAGACTTGAAAAGCCTAGAGAGTTTGGATCTGCCGCGACGGCTCGACCGGGAGAGGACTTGAAAGTACTGAACTGAGCAGGTTTCGGTCTCGATGTCTCGCACGCTGCGATTGCCTGCGATTGCTCCATCATGTGCGTTTTTCGTTCCGTGTGCTGTTGATTTGCAAAGAATTTTGGGTAGAGTACATTCTTTTTACCTTGAAAATCGCTCTTGTCCTGATTGTCCTGATCGCCACGTACATCGGGAACATGCTGCAACTTCGCCTTGCGTTCTGGCATACCAGCGTAGACCATCGTCGATCCCACAGCAGCTACAGACGTATTCGCCAGTGTTTGTCGCGTGTAGGGTCTGCAAATTATTTATTCAGCTTCACAAATGATCAAATAATTATTGAAAATTTAACTAGGTGCGATGATCTTAAAGGTTGTTAACAATAAAATTCAAATTGCAGGACGATTTTCAATATTAGTCTTACTGACAATTGTTTTCGCAGGAGTCACCTATATTTTACCTCGAAAGTTTTAAAAGCTTAGAAATATTTCTTTTTTGAATTACAAACTTGTCAACTTAAATTATTTTCTATTGACACAAATTGCTACTTGAGATTTTATTTTTGAAAAAGGTCAAATTAAAAGAATTAAACTGATCTTTATCACCACGACGTTTATCTGTATTTTATTTGAACGAGACTTATCCTGTGTCTTAAAAATGTTCTGTCCTTCTCTATCGTGGCTAGACAGAAAAGGACAGAACCATCTTTAGAATAAGGACATAGGTCTATAACGAAGTAGGGTCAGTGCACCTATTTTAGCCACCGTAAATCCTGTTGTGGCCACCAGCAATTTTCGTAATTTATTACGGTTCCGTTGGCTCTATTGAATTTTGACAAACACAGTTTGATGGCTCGTCAAAAAACTGTGTTCGTCAACATGTAGTAAAGCCAACGGAACCGTAATAAATTAAGAAAATTGTGATAGTGGCCACAATAGGAGCAGTGGCCAAAACCGGTGCACCGACCCTATATCATATTCGGTGGTCCTGAAAAGGACCGGTTGGATTTAAAGGTTGAAGTAGGATTAGGGAGTGGATGGGTTGATAGGATACAGCAGACGTAAGTGTCTTAGAGGACATAAGTTATTTGGTAATTTACATAAGTTAATCAATAAATCCTTGTATTATCTACACCTATGATTTTACTATAACAGAAGTTTAAGTGCTTAAATTCTTACTTGTTACAGAAAAAATACAAAAACCGTATGAATTACAGTTACCAAATATTCTATATTCTATATTTGTCAGTGAAATTAGGCGGCTTATAAAAAATGATGAAATACTGAATTCCTATCTCATAAATTATAGATTAATGAATTATTATTATTATAAAAATCGACGAGGAAATTACACCGTACTGTACAAATTCACCATTTCTGGAATCTGGTGCTTTAACACGCACATGAAATTCTAGTACTCGAAACTTCGAACAGTCAACAACCCGTAACAAAAATAAAATGAAAGAAAATTCCGGGATTTTTACATTCTCACCAGAGAATGTATTATATTTGTGAAAAATTTAACCCCCCTATTTTTTGTAGTCTTCACGTTTTGTGACCCCTTGAACCCAGAAAACACGGTTATATCAATATGTCTGTTTGTCTGCCTGTGTGTGTGTGTCCGTCCGTTCATTTTTCGTTCACCATAGCTTTCGAAGGAATTGACCGATTGGATTGGTCTTTGGTATACTTTTTTAGTGTTCTAAAATGAAGGCCGAGTTCGTTAAACAGAAATTAATGATGAAAATTAAAAAAGTTAGAGCATTTTAAAAATTAAAAAAAAAAGAAATTTAATTTAAAGCCAAATAACGCACGATATGAAAAAGACTCAAAGGATGATAAATTTTATATCTTTTTGAACGCCCTACAGGACTGACGTAACAATTTATTTAAGTTTCTTGAAAAATGGAAAAATCAAATTTTAAGCCAAATAACGCGTGATACAGAGAAAATCATAAGAACATAAATATTGGTCTTTAAAAGATCTACAGATTCTCCCTTGACAATTTTTTAATATGATGACTAGTTTTGTTTTAATCAACAAAATATTTTTTAAAAAAATTCTAAAACAAATTCTAACACAAATTTTCTAACAAAAATTCTAACACAAATCTAACACAAATTAGTTTTCTTCTTCATTTGAAAGTAAAGTAATTTAAATAAAAGTATTTTCAATTTTCGGACAATTCTCGGATTTCTTTAAATTTCGGCACAATAGATACTCTAAATGATCACGATCCCTATAATGGTAAATAAATGGTTGGCAACACCTCGAGTTTATCTCGTGGAAATTGTTTTGTCCTTGAGTTACTGATGATGAAAAACGTAATAGATAAGAGAATTTGAGAACTAAATTAAACTAAACCTAATTGTGAATTATTGTAATTACCTACAATAAGAGTGAGGGGGATTGAAAATATTTTGTTACGGATTGTTA
>CAJFCO010000126.1:362200-415809 GCA_904066015.1 Synergus gifuensis | reverse complement strand
ACTCCCTGTTCAGGTCCCTTGGCTCTCGACCCGAGTTCGATTCCCGGAATTGGAAAAATTTCCCCCATGCGTCGTCTAAGGCAGGGTCCGTCCACATTTCCTTACTGAATGACAAAGAGGAACGACGGATGCTTCAAATGCTACAAGGCAACGACCTTGTAATAATATATGATATAACAATCTCTGCGTGCTCCAGCTATTTCCAAGACTTGTTTGTCATCTCCTGCAGCTCTACCGACTCCCTGTTCAGGTCCTTTGGCTCTCGACCGACCTAGGTCGAGGGGGGAGTTCGTAGTTTTTGGAAATTCGTAAATGATACAAATCCTTACTGTACATTACGTACAGTAAGGAGAAGTGTCTTAGAGAGGGCCTAAAATCCGTTACGTAACTTAAGTACGGCCCCTTAATAATTCATTATGTAGTGCAAACTAGGGTGGCCATAAGAGTCAATTTTTAAATTTCCTTGACATTTACCTGATTTTCAGACAAATTTTCATAACAGAAAATTATTAAAAATGCGAATAAATTTTTAATAGTGCTATTGAAATTGTTCAAAAATTTCGCAGAAGAACACTTTAAATATTTTCTCATGAGAATGTAAAAATATAAGTCCAGAAATCAACTCTGGAAGAAAGTATAACTTAACATACTTTTTCAAACCTAAAATATTGTAACCACGAAGTAATTACTACTTCGTGATTGTAACTGTGGGTATATACATAACCATAAGAACAAAAGAAATTTTACTTTGGCGACTGATAAAAGGGAAGTAAACTAATAACAGTTTGAGGTGGGAATATGTTTTCACAGCCTTTTAATCGTTATATTAATTATTTTCATTTAACAAAACACCTTTTGCTAAAACGCGGAATCAAAGCACGATTTTACGGACGTTTTCTCATTTGATAGTCTTACATGCGATGGTCTTAAAAGTTATTGAGCAGCGAATTCACATTTTAAGAAGATACAAAATCCGTTTTTGTAAACTATTTATCATTAAAAGGCGTTTAAATTCTAATTTCAAAGCAATATAGCTTTGGTTTCATAAGGGTTCTAGTTTCGTCGAATGCGGTCGTTTCCCGATTCATTGACCCAGGCATTAAAAATAGAATCCGCTCAAGGCAATAGGATGAACCAACTATTAATAACCGCGAAAGGGAGACACGTTTGCAAGTGCTTCAGTCGAGGCTTTTCAGCAATTCATTATCGAGACTTGTTGCCTCGAGAGTCACGAAATTGCCACGATACTGACCTCGCTCGTTGTTCTTGATCATTGTTGGCTACGGAAGGCAGGGCAGCGTTCGTAGCTTGTGAATGGGGCGGAGCCGATGGTAAAGCTGGTTGTCTCGCACTGCCAAATTTCAACATGTTCCAGTCGAATACGTAATCATATGTGAAGCCCTGGCTATGGAATAGTGTTCGGAAAAGGTGTCGGAGATACGAATAGTCCGGCTTTTCCTCGAAGCGTAATTGCCGGCAGTATCTTAGGTACGTCGTAAATTCGACTAAAATCATTACAGAACAATGTTACAAATTAAATCAAAATATTGATGTTTAGATAATCTTTACAGTAAAGTTAATTCTAATTTGTGTATTACAAGAATGTGTTTATCTTCAAAACTTACCTGGGTAATTTTTGCAGAGCTCTTCAATGGGAGTGGACATTTTCTTTTCAGAAATCCGTTCATACTTCTGTCTTTTGGTAGCGGCCTTCAGTCCTTGCCAAGGCAAACTACCTCGGTTAAAGTACATAAGAACATAGCCTAGTGATTCGAGATCGTCTCTCCGAGATTGTTCGATTCCCAGATGTGTGTTTACACTGGCGTATCTGCAATTGATAAAACGATATAAAATATTTCTTAACGAGATAGCTCCTAAATCAGGAATTAGTTTTAAAACTATTTTCCTCAAAGAAAAAATTACCTCGCTGTGCCAGTAAGATTTTTGTTCTCCCGATATGGTATGTGCTTGTTGTTTCGGCCATCACGGTACTTTTTCGCCAGTCCAAAGTCAATAATGTACACGAGATTTCCTTTCTTTCCGAGACCCATAAGGAAGTTGTCAGGCTTGATATCCCGGTGGATGAAGTTGCGACTGTGAATGTAGTCCGTTCTGCTTATCTGATGATCACAAAAATATGGCAAATTAAAATTTAAATAAGGTACGTTTCTAGAAGACGAGGAGGATTTATGTGCAAATTTATATATGTTGGTTATGGTCAGATGAGTATGAGACACGGTCTGTGACACAACTTTCGAGGTCGCTGCTTGTGATAATCGTCATAAGCAAATCAAAGGGATGAGAAATTCACTGGACCGTGAATGACTAATTGGAGTGGCTTTTTAGAAGCTATAGAGACAAATAGGAAAATTTGTAAATAGAAACAAATAAAAACTTTAGTTTGTGTTCAATGTTCATCTTTAAATAAAAATACTGATACTTGCAAAAATTTAACAATATGAAATAAAGAAATTTACAATTTTCTTTATATTAAATATTTTTTAAAACTATTCAAATTCTCAGTTTCCGGGTGTAGTGGTCATCTTGAGATTTTCATTCAAAAGACTCATTGTGTCAATGATCTTCCATTTGATCATTATAAACAGTGCAATCACAATGCGGACTTTGCTCGTTGGTTCTGCTACTTTGCGTACAGAAATAAAAAATTCAAGCAAACGACAAGTTCCCCTTGGCAGACAACTGAATGCAATTATCTATTGAGTCTTATCTCAGAACGAAATAACAGCTAATACCTCAATGTAATCCTATATTCTCTTTTAACCACTCAGAATGCACAACCTTGCGATGCATTCAAATATTAAAATTATTCTCATCCTCTAGATATACTTTCTAACAAGGAGACGATAATACTTTTTTAAGCCATTGCTTTTTTTATTGTAATGCAAAGAATTTTTTATGTAGACAAATATAATCTCTAAATGATCCTTTGTTTTGAATGTACTTCAAAAATAGATTATATGACAAACCCAAGCTTGATAATGTTACGTAATAATAAAGTCCTCCCTTGTAGCATTTAACGATTTTACTTCCCTCAGTTATATGTACACAATGTACGATTCTACCTCAAATGTAAATTATTATTAATATCACATTCATCCTTTAAGAATAAACTCTAAGCTTAGAAGAACTTACCAATTGATCGGCAAGAAGTAGGACAGTTTTTAAGGTAAATCTTCTAGAACAAAAATTAAAGAGATCTTCTAGAGATGGTCCTAGTAATTCCATCACCATGACGTTGTAATCGCCTTCCGATCCGCACCATTTTATCGTTGGAATCCCAACTAGAATAAGAAAAATTGAAGGCTCAAGGTCGCTATTATATCAGAATAGAGAATAGAGGTTCGAAAAATGTCTACTATAATATACGAAAACTCAAATGAACAAAAGATAGAGTATTATGTAATTTAACTCAAATTGCAACAGCGCGACTTTCATATAACTCAATTCTTATACGTCACTATCTAGGTGAACTGAATGAAACGGAATAATGAGAACTGTTTTTGGGAAAAGAGAAATTGAGTTATTAACACAGTTTTAAGTATATGATTATGATTAAAAATACTTTAAGTCTCACATACAAGTTTTACCGTAGAATTTTTACTTAATTGTATCTCCGAGCTTTGGCTTTTCTAAAATTAAAGTAAAATAAAAATATGTTAATTTAAATGTACTTACCACCACCTTGCATCATCCGATAAAATTTGGATTCTATATGGAGTTGTGGGTGCCGGGTTTTGATGCACTCTAACTTTATGGCGACTTCTTCACCGGTGGAGATATTGGTGCCTATTCAAAAATTAAATTGACTTAGAATCAGTAACATTCAAACGTAAAGCACGTTTCTAGCTAGCGAGTATTGTCTATTGACGATTCGTTCTTCTGCATTGATTTTCTTGTGCTTATAATAAATATTGTAACAATAGAAATAAATATCAAATATCGAATCTAAATTTAGGTTATTTGTCCTTGAAATTAAACTGTTTAATTAAAGAGTTATTGGTTTGGACTATCATATTTTCTATTTCTATTAGTTAAATTTTAAATTTTTTAATCGACAAGATTCATGGATTAAATATATACACACACACATACATACATACATACATACATACATACATACATACATACATACATACATACATATATATAAAACATTTATGAAATTTTCTAGCCATAATTCATTTTCATAATATGAGAAAAAGTTAAATTATCTGTAGAAAAAAATTGTTTACCATCTTAAGTTAAATTTAGACAATGACCAAAATATCAACTAGATGGAGGAAAATCAAAAAGAAATTAAAATATTTACATATAAAACGACGTGATTAAGAGAAAACTAAGTGAAAGTGGAACGCACATTTAGATACTCATTTAAATTCAAAATGAAGTCAATTAGGAGCTGATTATACTGTTGAAGAGCAAAAATCAATAAACAAACCAAACGTCAACACGGAAATACGGGGTGAGTTGAAATTTTCAGCGCAATTTATGTTTAAGTCTGGAGAAAAGTATAATTGTAGAGCAAAATACAAATCTGAAGAAAACTTGATATTGAAGGATAGAAAAAGTGGAGACAACAGTTGAGTTAAAGACAAAGGTTGAGTTTTTAAAGTAAGAGTATTTGCAAACAGAAGGGCTTTTCAAGTATGTAAAATAAATTTTAATTTGAATATAGGACCAAATTTTAGCAAGATACAGAATTTTATACAAAAGCTCTGTAGAGCAGCAGATTTTTTACACTAAGAACATATTTTAAAGCAATAACTAACTTGAAAGCAAAACTTATTTTGCTTTCAAAAGCAAGGTAAAGTAAGGTCAAATTTTGAAATAAGGCTAACTTTATTCTTTGAAAGACCGAATTCTTAGCAAGGTCGAATTTTAGTATACGCAAAAAACGCTGTCAATGTTTGATTTTTATTTTTAGTTTTTCGAAATTAGGACATTACACAAGAAAAAACAATTTTATTGCAAAAAGGAATTCTAATGCCAGACTGAATTTGAGATCAAGAAAGCATCATACAAGGAACCCAAAATAATTAAAAAATGACATGTTTATAGCTAGGTGAAATTTTAAACCAAAAGTGAATTTTTCTGCAGGATTATATTAGGAAGGACCAACTATCGTAAAAGTATGTAATTCCAGGCCTCGATGAGATTTCGAGGCAGGACAAAAATCAGGGGGAAGGCGATCCAAAACTGATCGGAATGTTGATACCTGGCTGAATAGTGTAAACTCTCAGGTTTGAAAAAAGGATCGGGGCAAGGAATAAGAAGGCTCCCAAGCATGTAGGTGTATAAGGGGGGGGGGGGATAAACGCGCAAAAGCAAGTGCTTTGTAGGATGAAATACAGATTTGTCGAGCACTGGGAGATGGGACATCGTAATAACAAATTTTGCAAATCACAATATCTTGATGCACTTACCTAGATAAATGTCTCCGAAGGAGCCGCTCCCGATTTTTCGTCCTAAACGATACTTGTTGCCAACGCGAAGCTCCATCCTCCTTAGGGCGCTCGGGCCGAGGAAGCAACAACAGCAGAGGAACCAAAGATATGTTTGCCAGAAACCAAAGATATTAATGCATTCAACATTAAACCTGCTCCTCCATGTTTCACGTTGCCGCCTGCTGACTCTTTTTCAGTGATGGCTGCACGATGGTTCACGATGATGGTGCTGCTGACCAAAGCTCTTGGTTACAATTAAAATTACAATTTAGATTTTAGATGACGGTGGCGCTACTGGCGAGGGGAAATTCGGTGAGGAGGGCAAGGGAACAGGAAAAGGAGGCGACGTCGATGGAAAATGGAGAGTTGATGTTTATGCCATCTGCCGCTTCACGCACTTTTATTCAGATTTTTAGATTCTTTTAGAACCTAGAAGACAGCCTCGATCGTTGCCTCGTTCTCGGAATGTGGGAAGACTACAGTTCTCATTCTTCGGGAGGGTCAACGCGAACAAAGCGTTACGTGTTACGACACGCAATCACGAGCGTGTCGAAACTTGCTCGCAACGAAAGGTCTACGTCTACGTTTAGTTCTTTAGTTTCTTTTAGTTTAGTCAGGTTTAGTCACTGTCCTGGAGTTAAGACAACTTCACATTCACAAGTCTGGGCAAGTTTGGGATCTAGCCACGAAGGATCTGGGGCACTTTGAAAAATGAGAAACGAGAAGAGGAAAGTTACCGTGGTATGAGAAGATATTAGATTCCTGTTTCCTGGGATGATTTATTTAGGAATTTTGCTCGTCGGGAAATTGAGCTGAGTTTCAAAAGTTTTATTTGCACGCACCGTGATTAAGATAGAGATAGATTTGAAGTGTCACATTAAGCATTTTCAATTGTTTTACATTACATATTTTGTTTTTAAAACAGTAAACTGTTTCGAGTTTCGACGACCGACCGAACAAGTGAACAACATGAAATTTACCCGTAATATATAATATTACCAGGAAATTACTATTGAATTCTAGTAATATTTAACATTCTAAAGTTGAGACTAGTGATGTCGGTCATTAATATCGGGATTTTGTAATGGCGTTAAATTCAAACTCCAAACTTAAAATAAGGGATTATTTTAATGAATAATGCAATTAGTGACGATAATAATTAATATAGCAATAATAAATTCATCAATTCAAAGCATTTTTATTTTAAACTAACAATTTTCAATTAAAAATTTGCTATTAATTTAAATAATCGTAAACTGAAAATTCGTATTCGAATTTCAACTCGAAGGTTGGCTGTCTTGTCGAAACTAGTCAAGAGTAGTTCAGAACGTCTTTTCGTGAAATCAAAACCGTTACGTTGAGCTCCGTGATTTCAGGCTAAAAGTAGACAGTTTTCATAGGTTTTTCATTCGAATATTAATACATTTTAGAAATCGAGTCATTAGTAATCAAAATTTGAAAAAAGTTTGAGAAATCGAAGCCAAATATTGTGGTTATTTTTCGGTATTCGGGTTCCGTGGTTCTAAACGGCTCGCTCGACTGCAGTGCGGCCATTTTACGTTCGAAAATTTCACGATTCACTTCTTGTTTTTTGCTCAAAACATGAATGATTTTCGGGTTCAAAGTGACAAATTCGATATTCCAGTGACTTTTAAAGATATTTTGTCGCTGTAACGCATATTTAAAATGGTGACAATATTCTAAGTGCTTTTATTTACCGATGTCCTGCGAATGTATTTCTGGCGGGAAACTATATTTCGTGAACTTGGACTAAATTAAATCTTCCTCAATGGATTTTTCAGACTTTTTTTGAATATCGAGTTTAGTAAGTGCATATTTAATAAGTTTTTCGAAAAAATTGTCAATTTTATGTTATGAGTTAAAATTAAAAAATCAGCAAGTGAACAATTAATTCTTATAATTCATGATCGAGTTTGTTCAATTTCATTGTTAACATTTGTTTCCATAATTATAGAAATACACATTAAGTCATTAAAATGAGTTGAATTTATATTTATTTTTGATTGTTGATAAAAAAAATATTTATATTTTTATATGTATAGATAGTCTAATAATTTCGTTAATTTCTGTTTCAGGTGTTTTCAATTTTTAGATTATTAAGATCTCTAAAAGATTCAGAACGTGAAGTATGTAATGCAATATGAAGGACCGGAAGCTGGACGAAACTACCATCATCTGGACGAAGGACTTCGAAAAGTATTGTAAGTCTTAATTTTAAATTTTCTCTTGCCTCCGATCAATGTCGCAGGATGAATGATTCAAAGACCAACACGGAGGTAAGTTGTAATTTATATATTTAAATGAACATAGTGATCATTAATTATGGTTTTTACCTTAATTAATGACTATAGAGAGCCCTAGAATCATTAAAAATTTTAATTAAACTCAAAAATTCTACATTGAAAAATTAATTCACTCTCATTGTGAAAAGTTGTATTTTTTGTCGCAAGCAAATTTTTATCGCAGTTGGAAGTAAATATGGTACTCAATTTTTTTCAGAAATATAGAAGTTTAATGTAATATAAAGTGATGTTACAATCCGTATTCGAATATAGAATTTTAGTAGTAAGGCAGTGTAGCTTTTTGCACATATAGAAGTTGATTTTATTACAAAAAGCTTTCCAAAACATGTTCTTTACTAAAATCTCACATCTTGATCTTTGTAAAGGCCAACTACATTTTATTATCGTAAACAATAGTACAAACACACGAAACGACAATTTTGTAAGTGCATAAAAATTGTCAAATTAATTAAACCCACGCGTCTGTCTTTCTATAAAGCAACATTTCGTACAAAAGTACGAAAGGAAAAATTAAAAATTATCTACAAAGTACAGGCCCCACTTTATTTCTGTTACATAACAGTACTTGGTCGGATTTTAATTCGGAAAGTCAAGAATAAAATAATTATTTCATTCGATACCATGTCCCAAGAATATAAAATAAACATAAACAGAAACAAAAATCGACATAATAATTATAAACAGAACATCGACAGTGTAACAAATTCACCTCAGTCAACAGGAATGAAATCAAAATTTCTTGAATGTAATGCTTGAATTGAATGATTATTCTTGAGATCGGAGTTGCAAGTTTTTAAACTTTAGATGGATATCAAAATTTATAAAATAGAAAAGCGCTCGCGTACAGTTAGTAAAAATCCGAGAAAGTAAAAATAATACGTACAAAAATGTCCTCCACCATAGAACTTAACAAATAAATTGTGTCTAAACGATCGTATATAACTAAGACAATATTTACGCAACCAATTCGACATTATTTTTTAAACGAGTCGAAGTAGCCAATTTCCTCATTGCCTTTCAAATCCTAGATCTGAAATTCAATCGTATATTTCAGTCGGTGGCGGAAACTTGGAAAGTTTTAAGATTCAACGCAATAATTAATTAATAAGCAATTAACTCGTAAAACAGATAAAAGGAACAACGACTATACATACAACATGGATAAAAAAATACCATTTCGTATTTTTTTCTATATATATCAACTTTCTATTCGCAGTTTTTTTATTCTGCTCTAAATAGATATCTTCGTATTTTATTAATCCCGTTTGTAAGTAAAATGATGAAAGAATGCAAAGAAACTTGAATACTGTAATTAGTTTAAGTCCATTTTGAATTAAATAAACTGTTCGCCCAGGATTATCTTCTCAAAGCTTCTTCATTTCTTGTTTTTTAGATTACGATATGGCTGTTTATGATTTTTAAGTGCAATTCATTTCTGTACATCTATTAGTTAAAATTTTACAACTAGAGGCTACTTCTGATTTATCATTCATTTATAATTATGATAATTCATTTATAAGTGCGAATGGTTTCAAAGTGTATTAAAAGATCGCTTTTTACATCCACAATCCAGTCAGTGCATTAGAAAATAGTCATTTCATTATCGGTATCGCTTCTTAGTTTAGGATCGACAGTCCCTAATATAAAAACATCAAATTAAAAAATTTAATTTTCAATATTGGAAATACATATAAAGAGGGACTAAATCAATATCATATAAAGTTCAATATTGTCACTGCAAAATTGACAAACTTTTGACAATATTGTCCCTAGTGTACATCCTTAATGAAAAAGTTATGATATTAACGAGAAACTGGAAAAGAAACTTTTAAAAAGGATGTGTCTTATTAATAAATGCTACCAGGGTCGAAAGATATGTAATACTATTTGAAAAATTGGAATCGGAAATAACAAATCTACTTTTGCTTTTTTTGCAAAAAATTGCTACCCTTACTGTAAATTGCATAAATTCTCAAAATACATTACTCTCGTAAGTATGTATAAGACACTTTCTTTGTACTTAGATCAAAAGATAATCTGGATTGGACCCTGGTTCTTCGTCATCATGTAAAATTCGATTATTATCGCTTGTTTAAAACTCTTATCCTACTTATTTTAAATGCAATTCTCGTCATTCCTTAATCCACTGGTCGTTGATTCAAGAAACTGTTAATTCGCTTGTTCCTTTGATAAAAAATATGTGTACATAAAACAAGCTTAAAGTTGTCTAGACAAGGAATATCGAGGAAAAACTGGGCGAAAAAAATATCACTCATCGGTCTGAGAAATTCGAGAATTAAGCTAGGAAAATTGTATTCAAGGAAAACTAAAATTTCAAAAATATCTTAAAAAAGCTTAGATCTCAAAATTTGCTCTCTAAAACTTATTCAACCCAAAGTCCCTTGATATTCTAACATCTTGACCGCGTTTCGTATGATTAAGACTAACTTCGCGTATAAAGTTAAATTTAAAAAAAGTCTATTAAAATTCTAACGCTGCTGTACACATTTGTTTGTCAAGGGCATGTAATATTTTACCATAAGAGCAATTTAGTTTACCCAATTATACATGCATAATAATAAATATTTTTAGCTAATAAGAGTCAATAAACCTTTGTCTATATGAGGCGAAGGTTTATTGACTCTTATTAGCTACAAATATTTATTATTATTAATGTATAATGGGGTAAACTAAATTGCTCTTATGGTAAAATATTACATGCCCTTAAGTAAGGACACTTAACGATAATTTGCCTCTTGATTTCAGGCATTAAATTCCTTGATTCTTATAAAATTTCTAAGAACCGACTTCTTCGGGTCTTGCCAACGGTGCCTTGGATTTTTCGGTAGTAACTGTAGTTGTTGTGACTTCTAACTTTGCCAGTTCCGCGGCACTAAGCTGTAATTTAAATTTTGTTATGCATTTAGGATCTAAAATTTTCATGAAAATTATTTACATGTTAGAATCTCATTTCAAAAGTTGGATTAAACTAAACGAGCATTCAACCACCAAAGTTTTCAAAGTTTTTAACCCAGAAAAAGAGAAATTTTCAATTACTCTTTACGAACTGAAGTTTGCAACCTTTGAAGTATTGCGTTTAAGATATAAAAGCATAGATTATTTTATACAAGGACAAATTTAAGGAAAGAGCATATTATCTAGATGATAGTCGAGTTAGTAGCACAAATGATACGCTAAGCATTGGTTAGTATTGTTAGTTTAGTGATATTGAGATAAAGCCTAATTTCCTCATTGAATTCTAGAATTCAAATTTAGAGCCAATTGCTGACCTCAACATTCGGGGGCAGCGTGATGGTAGCGTGCGTTGTTGTTGTTTCGATTCCACTGTTGATTTCTCTCTCTACAATGGTACCTATAAAATAATTAATGATATATAAAATAGAAACATAAATATCAATTGAATTAGAAATTTGTTAAGTTTCGCTATTTTTAACTCTTAAAAAATATTGTAGGTTTATTTAATGCTTGATTAAAATTACTATTGATTTGTGATCCTTCGCTCGCTTGAATAGTCTCGACTTCTCCGTTAGTAGTACCGTTGGTGGAAGTCTGTGAAATTATAGTAGTCGTTTTTACAACGACTGTTTGATTTTGAGTCGCGGATTCAGAAGTTTTTGAAGTTACTTCCATTTTAAGTCCTGCCAGTCGACTGTGAAGATCTTCGGAAGACGTCGCGTTTTTGAATAGTGAACTATTACTGTTGAAATAAAAAAAAAAGAAATATTAATTTTAAACAATAACATCAACGACAAACATTCTATATTTCATTCTATTTTTGGCATCATTTTTTTTTACTTTTTTTTTACATAGTTATATGAATTATAATATTTGCACTTCTTAAACAGAGTAAATCCATAAACTACTTACAGCAAATGATCTTTTACGCTATCAATAGTAATGTCGCCAACCGAGTTTTGATCCTGACGATCATCATCCCCATTAACATCTGTAGTGCTTGCAGCCGGTTTCATTGAAGGCTCCTTGGGAGAATTTTCTCCACCAGCTAAAATTCATGTGTGGAAAGTTGGAGACTAAGCTAAGAATATTACATAGCCATCGGGGAATCGGGCTTTTGCCTAGTGAACTAAGTTTCTCAATGATTCTATAAATTTCGAAATTATAATATACAAATAGCAAAGCACATTTACGAATATTTTCAGGGCAGGGGTTACGTACGCCAAGCGATTACGCTTTTTAGTGATACTTGCAATTTCACGTAATGTTTAATGTAATTTAAGGAGGACGAAACACAACTTGCGTGCAACATGGATGATTTGGTATTTGATCATTTAAATTAAAAAGAGCAAAAGTATATTTGATTTTAAATTTACGTATACTCACTACACCCAGTCATTCCGTTTTCCGTGATATTCTTTGCAACCGATTCTGTTTGATTTTCCTGGGCCTCGTCTTCTGTCCCATTTTCGGTGCTTGCTTGCTCGATACTATCTTCTTTAGTATCTGTGGAAAGCTGCCTTGCATTTGGTGGTAAATTCAACGAGCACTGGGCTCTTATTCCTTTCGAAGGAGTTAAAGAAATCCGTTGAAGTTCAGAACTTGAGTGAAGATATAAAGCTTCAGCTGACCTTGTGAAAGTCAGAGACGAAATACCACTGCAAAATAGAAAAATTGAGTATTAGAAAATGGTTCAAGGTAAAAATCACCTAAAATTCTGATGTAATGGAAATCTAAAGTTCAAATACTTACTTGATATCTTCTCTTTTGATAGCCGCCGTATTGACTTGTCTTCTTAGTTCTGGAACGCTGAGCACCAGACATTCTCCTAAATTAGTAAGGCAAAGAAGGCATGTTTCTTCGTGGATACCTGCATGTTCCACTGGACAGGAAAATTTAGCAAAGCCTGTTTTCCGGACTCTCGACCCCTCGTGGGCTGTTAGCTTATATTTGCAAAATGGCTTTAAAGACGGAAGATTGAAAATCTTAAATTGTTCTTCACTGGCGATGACGACTCTGTGTGGAGAAGTCATATCGGGTCCTGGACAGACTCCTTTCTCTGCTTCGTAAGGTTCTGGTAGAGGTATACTTGATCCATCGAGTATCGTTATAGCGATTACAGGGGCGCGGTGTTTCAATTGAATTTCTTTACCCAGAGTACAATTTACATCTTCTTCTTTGCGTCTCACACCAGCTGGAATTGCCAGGGTGAAGACGTAGACGGTTCCGTTATTCGTACCCGCCCAAAGAGTAGGCGTTGTATTTTGCACTACAATAAAAAGATTCAGTTTTAATTTCCAGAGAATTAGAAGCTATCAAATTAGAAATCGCTTTAATTAAACTGAAATAGTTTCCCCAATTGGTTATTGATACTTACTACTTATGATATAACTTCTCGCAAAGTAGAGGCACCGGACCATGGAACCGCTTGCATCATCCACTGGTCTTGCCTCTACTTGTCTCTCGACTGGTTTTATTATATCTGCTGGATTAATTTCGCCACTCGGAGAAGATGCGACAACTGGCCTAAAATAAAAAAAACAAAATATAAAAATTAAATTATTAATAATCCACGATTTACCAAATATGAAAATAATCAAAGCTTGAAACTAGAATGGGTCAGAAATAAAGGGACCAAAACTCAAAAACTTACGGTTCTTTTTTTTTTTCCTGCACTGTGTTTCGAGTTGGGCTGTTAGCGTTTGTTCGGCGTTGCGATCTTCCTTTCCTCAACCTTCTAAACGATTCCCTCAACGACTTTTTGAATGACTTTCTTCTAGAAATCGGAGTGTCTCCTGAACCTGAGAGATCTAGAAATAGAAGAAACGACAATTCAATCAGATCCAAAATTCACTTTTAATTGTTATAAAATTAATTTTTAATTATCATAAGAGCGAATTTAGTTTCGTCAACTCTACGCTCGTAATAATAAATATTTTTTACTAAAACTAGACCTCTTTACTTTATCTCCGTTTCGTACAGATAGAGGTGAATGACCTAGTTTTATAGAAAAATATTTATTATTGCGAATTTACAGTTGGCGAAACTAAATTACTCTTATGGTAAAGTATCATGCCCTTAAGAATTGATTAAACTTACCGTTTGGATTAAGTGTGCATTTAACGGTTACGGCCTTTGACCTCTTGTAATCGAAAACTGCCAATCCATGAGCGGTACCAGCCGCAAGAAGTCCCCATTCGCTTTGAATTGCTAATGCTGTAACTGCAGCTGGAGGATACAATTGCAGAAGAGTTTGCGGTTGAAACCCAACCGCGAAAGAAATGCTAGTAGTTCTTGGTGGCAAGTTGTCGTGACCTTTCCAGGTGAATCCATCTCGATCACTCACTACGTTCATCGTCACTGGCTTAATTTCCTTCTCGACAACTTCCGAAGCGATGTTCGCAGTGATCACGTGGCCTGCCGTGCCAGCGATAACCAAAGTCGACGAAAGAGGACAAAGCAGAATTTTTTTGACAGCGAGTCTGGGGTCGTCAGAATAGGGATCAAATGTTCCCATCTTTCTGAAAGGTGGCCACTCATCTTCCTCGTCCTCTATAGGTTGTTCCAGAACGTCTAAGTGTTCACCAGTAAAAAGTAGAGACGAGTTATATTTGTACAAAGGAGTCAAAGCAACGTTGGACGCATCCCAAAATCTCACGGTTCCGTCTTCGTGACCTGTTAGCAGAATTTCTTTAATCTTCGGCTTATCTGATTCGTCGATTTCTTTAGATAATAGAACGCCACCATCGATAGGCCATGGTTTTTCTGAGTAGAGATGTTGTGTTTGTGATTTCCCAGCTGCTATGACTGCCTCCCAAAGTTCGTCGGGGACGTTTGGAACGTGATGTGAACAAGTTACCTGGAAATTTTATAGTATAGATTTCCCAATTTGTCAAAGGCCACCTGCTTATTAATAAATTAAATTAGGGGAGATAACTTACAGCACTTGCGTGAAGAGATACCAAATAAGGTAAAGCCATCATCTTCCACTCAGGATGTGTCAAATCAATTGCAATAAGTTCTTCCTCTGCCAAAACTATCAGAGCTTCTGGGCTTTTTGTAGCTGGGGTTTCCTCACCTTCTTCCGGTTTTTGTTTTGGCAGCAAGGCGAAGAAATCAATAACCTTTGAAGTGAAATCAAAGGCAACGTGTTTGGATTTTGTCATGACAGTAATCGTATGACGATCTCCGTAACTTGCACGTGGCATTCCACCGCAAAAGATTATCATCTCGTCACCGCTAGGATACGAAAAGAAAAATTGAGAATTTTAAGGTTGAAACCAGTTTATAATCCGCACAAAAGTTCAATTTGTTTAAATAAACTTACTCGTCAGTGGGATAAGCTAAGATCTTTGAAATCGATTTGCAGGGTAAAGGTCCGTAGAGAGTTTTGGGTTCAGGTTCAGCTTCACTTCCAGAGCTCCGGAAGGAGTAAGATCCGTCATTGTGAGAGGAAACAAAACGGTCTTCAGATACCCAATGCACCGCTTCCAGTTGTTGAGTAGAGACGAACGTCTGTGCACGCGAAAACAAACCCATCAGCTGCGATCACACGTCCGCCAAAACCACCAAAGACACAAACAACAGTCAGAAGAAGGAATACCAACTTTCGAACATTCGTGTAGGTTTACCGACCACCGTGTTTGTGAAATCCCAGACAACACAGAACCATTCAATTATGTTTACGAATTTACCAAAGCGAAGAGATACGTTTATTTGATTTAGAAAGATGAAGCTAGCAAGCTAGTTTCAACTTTAACTTGGTGAAGTTTTCTAGTATTCTCAATAAAAGAAATTCAGCAGCTGTGATCTTTGGGTTTAGGTATTTGAAATTGTTCGAAAGCGTGCATGTAGTTGACTTAAATGTTGCATTTATTGTAGACATTTTGTAAGCAGTAAATGAATGTGTCAGTGATTTCTGATGGTTTGTGTCAAAGAATGCACGTAATTAAGCAGATTCTCACCTGTTGAGCACCAGGCGTTGCTTTGTTCCACAGAACCATCAAACCGCGATTGTATCCAATTAAAATGTTGTCGGGATGTCCAGGTTGCTCTACAATCGCTTCCACTGCTCCAGGATTAATTTTGTAGTCAGCAGGAACACTAATTTCAAAAAGAAAAAAAGTTGAATTTCTTCAAATTCATTTTTCGAAGGTTCACCACGTTTCGGGTCCTTTCATTTTCAAAATAAAATTAACTAACTGTAATGTTTGATAACTTACTTCTGCATTACAACATCCTGATAGATGATCGTTTCTGATATTGTGAAAGTTTTCAACTTCAGCAAGTAAATATTTCCACCTTCTGTTCCTAGAAGTAGATGTTCGTTTGTGGATTCGAGGCACATGGCTGAAATCTTTTTCAGTTTTCCCTCGAGACACAAACTCGTCACCTCAACGACTGAGTGATTGTCAATTTCCCATAAGTGAAGGGAATTGTCATCGCAGAGTGAAACCAATCGACCCTGTAGGTTAAAAAAATATAATGAATTTTTGATTGTTGCAAACTTTTCCAATTCATAAATGGACAAAGAATAAGTTCAGTTTTCCTAAAAATTTTGAGTAATTAAATTTTTGATAGATTATTAATTCAAATGAAATTAATTTCGAAAGAATTAATAATTTATAATGTGTGTCTTAATAATCTACGTTTCCATTATCTTATCATTTCTAAGACTTTGCTATAAAAAATTGTAAATCGGTAAGAACTTTACTCGAAAATATAAATACATACCATGAAAATACTTGGCCCACTCAAGTCAAACAATAATTAAAATTGAATCATATCTTAAATTTGATTTCTTAATCATTATCCCAAAATCGTGATTAATTAATGGACTAAATTCGAAAAAAAATATTGGAATAACCAATTTTAAAAAATAGTTCAGAAACTGAGTGAATTCTATATTTTCCTAGGTGATAAATAGACAACTTTTGAAAAAAAGATGGGGAGCAGAGTAATCGATATTCTGTGACGCGTGACTGTCAGGAATTTCACACTTTTTCCCTTGCGATCAGAATCTACTTCCTTATTTTCGTTGCCCTTAAATTACTATCATTAATGTCCCGTACAGCGTACAGCACTCGACTTTAAAATTTCAGGAATCCAGTAAAAGTTATTACACAGAAAGCAAACAAAACACATTCTGGAAAACTAAATTACTTTCCCGTTATCTTGAGAAATATAACATTTCAAGAATATATAAATAAAGTAAATTCCTATAATTGATTCAATTATAGATTGAAATATAATTTAATACAATAAACTGTGTAATTTTAAAGAGAAATATTAAAGTCGAATACTGTACGCACTCGAGGCAAATCGATTGCAGGGAGATATGTAGAGCCAAAACCCTCAGATCCCACAAAGGCCATTAGTGCGTGCAGCTTTATGCACACACTAATTTAAATTACACGTGGTAACTCACGTGCCTTTGCGTGGCCTGATGTGCCAATCAACTTATACAATATTTCTATAACAAACAAAACACGATATCGCGTTACTTCATTACTTCGTTACTTCCAACTCCAGTAGGCGTGAGACCTCAAAAAAAGTCATAATTTCACACAACAATGTTTGTCATGACGCATTGTAGCTAAACAAAAAGATTTAAACTCATTCAAGGCATTCAAGATAATTTAGGTTGTTCTAAATTCTAACTTAAAACAGCTACTGTCTTTTATCAATTTTTTTTTGTTTTCAAACCCTAAAATTTTAATTTTAAATGTTATTTATTTTTCGAATTCACCTAAAAATCTATTGACTTTTTCTTCAGCAATTTGGTATTTAAATTTTTTCATTTCTGAAACAACATATTAATATCAAAGTTCGTTTTATTGTGACTAATTGTATAATAATTTTACATACTTAATTGAATAATTACTTGCTTTCTGTAAAATGAAATAGAAAATAATTGAAAGCCATTATAAAAAAAGAATAACTAGGTTATCCTTGATCGTAAGATCTAGGCTTTAATTATAATTGAGGGTCGCAAGTGTCTGAGCAGATGCGAACTCGGTTCGATGGCAATTTTTTAATTGTTGTTTAAGTATCCTCATTTCGACACGTTTAATTAACTTTGCAGCACCGTTGCTGGATTCTGGACCGTGCCATGTGATATAAATACATAATTCGTGCGAGTAGGAAGAACAATTATCTCAGCATTGTTATATGACTGTAATGCCAGTTGTACAGAGCGTACGTTCAGTTTAAAGTTTTTTTTATATCTATGCAGAATGTGTTTTACATATAACGAGAACCGAGAACTTGGTTATAACGTTATAACTATATTATAAAGAGAACTTGAGCAGGTATTCTGATAGAAATAGAAATAGAAACGTGGGAAATTGATGTAGGCTGTTCTTATTTTTTATTTTAAATAAGGGAAACGCCTTCAACGAAAGCTGAAGTCATCCTCAACTTTATCGCTTTCCTGAATAAATTTTAATACATATCTTATATAATCAGCATTTTTTTAAATCAAGAAAGTCTAGAGTTTAAAAAATGACCTCTTCCTATCACAGCACATTTTAAGAAATGCTTACCTCATTCGGAAGGGCGATAATCTTTGTGACAGCATTTTTTTCTCCGCTCTCGTTTTTGTGGTGACCATAAAATTCGACACCCGGCCTGCCAAAACTGTTTGTGAACATGTTCTAGATTAAAGAAAAATCAAACGCGAAATTTTTTTTTTTTAAATATAGAAAAATGTTTCAACAACCAATCATTGATGAAATACGATTTAAACTCTACTCGTTCTTCTCTTCTTGTAAAACGATTTAAAAAGAATGTACAAGCGGATTTAAAGATGTTGGAATGCTTCCGATATTATTAGTATTCGTCTTTTTATCTCTGCAATAAAAAAAGACGAATTAAACGAAAAGAGAAGCGCAACGCCAACGTCAGCGAGAATCGTATAAATTGGAATGATGAGGTAACATTATGTGCTTTTAAAACAGTTGATTAAGATGCTGACAGTACAGGATTTTCTTCCTAAAACGGTAATCCCGTCAACATATTTTTCTCTTAGCGTCACACAAAGTTTATGCTGCTATACATGCAATTTGGTGCTTATACAACTAAATTTGACTAATTTTAAAAGCCACTCCACTGGAGTTTCTGAATTAGTAATAGAAATGAAAAAATTACCGGTCATTTTCCTCTTCTTGAGATATCAGATTTGAAATTAAAATCTTTGAATTTATCAGGGGTTATGAGTCACGAATAGATCATGAATCATATCAATTGAAAAAAAAGAGATATCATCAATCAATCGGAACAAATAATATCGTTCAACTTAATCTAAAAGCTTCTGATTTAGAGCAAATCATCTTCTGTATAGCTCACTAATGGAGTCGTCCTCCACGCATTTTCAGCGAAATTTGATCCAGTCTATCTACTTATGGGCAGTCAGCTTCAGTTTTTCAGGCCTATAACACGCCCATGCCCTTGGAATAAATAAAATAAATCAACGCAGCCTCTGACGACGCAACTAATAAAAATCTTTTAAGGCGGGCGACGAATATGTAAAAATCCAAACCTCAATTTAAAAAAATTTCAGAGTAAAGTCAAATTCCGCCTACGTAAATAGTATTCTCTTAAAATTATACTCTAGCTAAAATAAAAAAAAAAAAAAAGAATAAACTCGTGGAAATAAATACAGGCTTTTAGAAATTGGAAGTTCTCCATTTTTTAATTCTATACGATTTAAATAATAGAAATAAGTGACGAGTTGTAAAAGTTTGAGAAACTGATCTAAAATCAATATTACGCGAGTCGAATACCATCACGTTCTTCTTCCGTTCGTCTCGAAAATTCGCCGATTTATTCCGCGGATTCCAGGCCTACGTCATCGCTCTCTCTAGTCGGAAATTCTAAAACACAACGGAGAATAAAGAAGCAGTAAGAAAGGATACACTTTGATGGCTCCGGACGCCGTCCCAATGATCATGAGTCGTAGACTTGGATCCCAGGCGAGGGCGGTTGGTTTGTTAGGGAATCCGTGCTCCAGTGTCTATAAAAAAGAAAAAAGATGTTAGTTTATTTAATAAGCCAACCTTCGGAATGTTTTAGGATGCGAGACAAAAGAGAACTTTGCGAGGAGATTTCTATACCCGAGAGTTCAAGGCTTAGAGGATTTAAAATATTTTGCTTAGAAAGTGCAACAAAATACTCTTCTTTTAAATTATAATAATAGACAAACACAACTTCCTATATTTAAAATTTTTGAGGGTTCCAAGATTCGCAGACTCACTTCTCAAATCAAATTCCTAAATATAGTTTATTGCTTTCGATTATAAGAGGAAAGAAGTGGTCGTTGAAATCTCATCCATTCAGATGTGAATAAAAAACCTCTATATCTATAATTTATTATCACAATTGCAAAAAATGAAGCTAAGAATAATAAAACATATTGTAAATTATTAAAAATTAAACTAAATTATGATAAATTAAAGCAAGTGATGAAACAATTGAAATTCCTCATAATTTAAAATAAATCTTCTTCGATCCAAGCCATGACTCAGAGTTTAAAAATATATTTGCTCTTTGCAACAGTGACAAATAGTATTTTTATCAGACAAAAAAAAACATAACAAGTAGTCCAACTGCTTGTTGATCCTGTTGGGGCCTGGACAAGACATTTTGAACTAGTGATCTAATAACAATGTATTGCAACTTCCATCTTATTATCATAATGATTTGCATTCGCAATCTTATCTCATACGATGACGTGATCATAATCAAGTCGTAGACTTAACGGGACATAGTGGTCAATAGACGGACGTCGAAAAGTAGGTTTAAAGCTGAACAGGAATTGCGGACTGAATGACTTTGTTTCCTGCCTTCTATTGTTTTTTCCTTCCTAATCATCACTGGCTTCTATTCGCATTTATGTTTTTTTTTTTATCTATGGAGTTGAACATTAATATTATTTCGTTTATTCTTCAACTACGAAAAAAGACCTCAAGCCGTAGATTCTTCCACTTAAGTTAAATTCGTTAAAAATACATTTTACAATAATCACATTTTCAAATTTTGTTATTAAAAAGTTCAAATTCTGAACGCTACTTTTAGTAAAGTTTGTCAGACTAGATGACTGAAACTTCAACCCACTTTGATTTGATCTGGTTATCAGCCGATTTTATTTTTAAAAATTCTTACTTTTCATAAGGAAAATTAAAATTAATTTTGTGGGCTTCATAAGTTCGGTTTGAGTGGATTTCTGTGAAAGTCAATAGAGGTTAGTCACTGGGAAGAGGACATCCAAAGAATGAGTCAGAATGCGGATATCTCATTCATCCTTATTTCACTGTATACACGATTGTGACGTAAAGTAGGAAATGAACTCGAAAGTTTTTATAATTTGAAAAATTGCATTAATGCAATGTATTCATAGTATTAAATATGATGACTGGATTGCCATTCATTCCGTTTCATTGACTCGGCTTAATCTTTTGAATCCGAGAATTATTTTTTGCCGATTACTTTCAGAGTTAAATCTACAAATATATTTTAAAAACATTTTAAACAATTTTTTGCCAAGTTATACTGATGAGAATAGATTATTAAATTTCCTACATTTACTGGGGTTAAAAATAATAACCTGAACTGAGAGTAAATATTTAATCAGGTCTTCTCAGGTCTGCCGTGAGGGAGTGAAAGTCTGACGTGCGTAATCAAATGGCAGGTAACCATAGACGTGTATACTTTGGATAACTCAAGAACTGTTATTTCATCCTATCGTTGTTGGTTCTAAGAAATTATGCTGGGTTATTGTTTAATATTTACAAATTTTTTTTAGTACTGAGTAAAATTCCACGCTTTAGTTCAAATTAAAAAAAGAAAACATAATTAGATCTGTCTAATATGTATTTGATAAAAATTTGAATATTTTCTCAATCTTAAAAGAATTAAAATGATGAAGAGAGTATAAAAATGAATAAAAAGTTCTGAACATTCAAATGAACGAATTTTTGTATTGCTTGTATTTTAAACCAGAAACAGTTTTAAAGTATTGGTTCATTTACATTGAAAATAATTTAGTATGAAAGCAACTTGTAATGCCTATTGTTATTTTTAGTTGGAACAATATTTCTGTATAAAATAGAATTTGTAAAAAATATATCTTTCATTTGAACATTCAAAACTTCTAGTACATTTATAAAAAAATTTATGTTAGAATGTTAGATTTGTTATATAGGATTCCGTAATTTAAAAATAAATAAGGTAAATTATAAAAGGTAGATATTACGTGGATCTCTTTTATAATGCAAGTACATATACACATTAACTAGACTTTCATCGTAAGTGAAATCACAGACGAGATAGTGAAAGGATATATTCTTAGAGGCTTTTTCACATGAGACTTAGAACTTCTCTCCCCCACTTTGATTCTGTTTACTAGTATAATTAATAGAGTGAAAAGTTAGTAATAAGGAAATAGTTTTCAAAAACTTTGATTTATATTTTCTTGCTTTAATATTTCGTTTTGCCTTTTATGTAATTGCTTTGCTCCTATTTTTACAAAGTGTACTTAGGATGATACCTGACATTATGTTTTGGAGCAGGTCAATTCTTATCTGTTTGCACTGTCTAGTGATAAGATATATCTCTGCAAAGAAGTGATAGAGCAATCTATAAACGTTCTTTTGTTTCTCAGTTTTTTCTCCTTTTTCTTAAAAGGAAAACATCCTTTAAATGAAAATAATCATATTTTAATGCGGGGAGTTTAATGCACAACAGTTTTGATTTATTTTCTTTTATTTAATAAGCAACTGAAAGGTTAACAGAAGTGAGTTTATTATTTTAAAGAATTAAATGCATTGCGAAACACCTCTCAGAAAAAAACTCGAGTCACTTAAAACTTTTAATGAAAAAGAGTACATATTATGAATTATTTGTATTTTATTTTTAACAATTGATTATTTAAAAATCAAATACATTTTGTTTGTTTTTATACAACACATCTGTTGTGTTGAAGAAGACTGAATTGCTTCAATTATTGGAATTAAATCACCGCTAAGGCTTCACAAGTTTGAAATCAATGCAATATAGTCCTCAATGAACAGGTGAAAAAGAGTTTAAAATTCCAAACAGATATTAAATTAAAATTTGACAAATAAAATTTACTTTTCACGATTTTTTTGTTGAAAATAATAAAAACTTGAATTCAATTTTTATCTTGACTAAAAAAATTTAATTTAAGTTTTATATTATTTTACACAAATACAAAATTTATACTCTAACAACTTTAATTTTACTTCTAATTCCAGTTGTAAATGAATCTACTTTTAGTTGTATTTTCCCAGATTTAAGACTCAATTCTCTGTAAAAGTTGTAAGTAAATATTTGCCACACGCCCCCCCTTTTGAAATTAATATTAAACAAACTAGGTCTCAGCTCTTTTTACATATAAAGCTCGCACGCGACCAAAAGGAATGTGGTTTTGTCACGCAAACGGTGTTCTTCGCGTAGAGATTAGTTGGAACCTTCGTGGTTGGAAACTTGGAACGCTTCGTGCGCTAGAATTAAACTAGTTTTGCGAGGAGCTAACGGTTTACGGTTATAGTTACGTACGTGTCCATTTTTGTGGGTTGTAAGTTGTAACATTGGGCAAGTGGTTGATCATAGCAGGACTATTTCAGCTTCTAAACTACATACTCGAATATGGGTGTGCAAAAAAAAGGTATTCTTATATGCACTTGAAACGTGATATATTTTATAGAACAGAAAATGAAGATGCTTCCGCGTTTTAATCTTTACGATACAGGTAGTAAAAATTCGAAAAATGCAGCACCACTCACTCCCAGTACTCGCCGATTAACGGAAAACCGCATGCATGACTTCAAACGTGTCGCAGAATCATGGGATGGGCCGTAATAATTTTTAAGTTTTAAAAAGGTAGATTGCTTTTTTAAAATAATTCTATTTAAAGATAATACTTTTTAATCAATAATGATACTTTTGAAGTAAAGTTGTAATTTGAGACTTGGAATTGAGAGCCTTTAAACTTTAGAACTCTTTGAAATCTTATAATATTTAAAATCTTCAAAGATGAAATTCAAAATTGATCAGGGTGGCGATTCGTTGGACGATTTCAAATTCTCGGTCATTTCTCCAATCTTTCCGGGTCAAGTCGTCAGCCTGTTGATATTACTTTTCTCATATATGTAATGAAATATTTCAATCACTGTTGAAATTGCACGCTAAATGCAATTTTGCGATTCATAAGCGTAATCAGCACTCGAATCCGAATTTACATCCTTAGCTCGATGGTAAGCATTCTTTGCAAGTCCAGTTATCCCAGTCAAAGCATTTAGTTTTTATCTCGTAACAGAATTGAAAGTAACATCTAGTAAACCAATCAAGGTTTACAATTATAACATTTCTTTGATATAAGGTCAAAGAAAAAATTTCTTTAAATTAAATAAATTTTATTTAATTCAAGGAAATTTTTTCTTTGACTCAAAGAAAGGTTTATTTGATTCAAAGAAACTTTTTTCTGAGTGTAGGACAGAAACCAGTTCATTACCTATAATTAGATGGGAAAAATGAATTACTCGAGTGGAAGATTAGATAAAAATAAAAATTGATTAACAAAAGAGTTCATTAAGTATTACTATTGACAACAGCAGATAATAAATAATAACAAGAATAAGAAAATTGAACTAATTTCTCAGAATTTTAATACGATTTAAAACTACATTTTATTGCAAAAATCATGATTACGCAATGGCTTCAGAAGTAATAAACTATTCCAGATTAATGTTTGAAAATTATGAAACACATAAACATCGTTTATAATTCATATTTGTATACTTATGATTTACTGAATGAATTGTCTTGAGTAACAAAAACATTGTTTAATCACATCCCAGTTTTTTTCTTGGTAGATTTTACTTTTGAAGCACTAAAAAACATAGTAGGAAATTAAATATGCATTGAATGTGAGATTTCCCAAAGGATTAGTTCAAAACAAAAAATGAGAATTGTAAACAATCATTCTGAAGTTCTCTTCCTTTTGTTGTTTGTAAATAATTTATATTTTATAATTACGCCAATCAATGAATTATTTGGCTTCTTTAAAGATCAAATCAAGATTTAATCTTATTCTTGAAAAAAATTACAATTTAATTATTGAATAATTATACATTACTTTACAATTAAATTCTTCTAAAGTTAGTTTTGAAATATAAATTGTATTTATGGGTTCAAAAATTAGTTATATCTTATATCATTAATAAATGTCCCTGAATCCACTGAT
Organism: Synergus gifuensis; assembly: GCA_904066015.1. Classification (NCBI taxonomy): domain Eukaryota; kingdom Metazoa; phylum Arthropoda; class Insecta; order Hymenoptera; family Cynipidae; genus Synergus; species Synergus gifuensis. The sequence continues at coordinate 390,781 of CAJFCO010000126.1, read as the reverse complement.
ATAAAACTTCACAAAAAATTCCAATCTGAGAAACAAATTTCATTTTAATAGGGAGGACAAGACCTTTCACTTAATAATCAGGGGACCTAATTTCGTGTGACAACTGCAAAAAGATGCTTATGACAACCATCGATAAGCGTGGCTCGTGCTACGTAGACCAAAATCTCCGATGAAAAGAGTGAGAGCATTTAAGAGTGAGAAAGAAAGAGGGAAATGAGAGGTGCGTTCAAACAGGGCCGTAGACAAGGTTAAGAGGAAAGAGAGTTTAAAAGCAAATTCTTTCCGATCTAAAATAAATAAATTCCTTTAAAATATTCGATAAAATTATTAGGAAATTTCTAATCCTACCGTATAAAACGTATAAATCCCAAATTAGATATTAAGATCTTAAATTGAATAAGAAGCTTTATGTCGCAAACCTTAAAATGAAGGAGATATTTTCCTCAACTCCAAAAAAAAACCAATAAAAGAATTTTCTTTTATATGAAATTATTTATGAACAATAGGTACAATATTCTTTTCCAAAAATAATTCTTAAAGGAATCGATAGTTTTTTATTCGTAAACTTTTCTTAAAGAACAGTTATTAAAATCAGATAAAAAGAGCGAGTTGTTTCTCAGAAAAGTCAAATCAATGAAACGTGAAGAAACAATTATGCAAATTTTGTCCCATTAACTATAATAATTATAGGCGTTTAATCGATTTTAGTTTTGTTGAGGAAACTTAAAGTTTGAAATATTTCTAAATAGACTTCCAATGATATGGTAAGGAAGAAACTATTTATGGAGTTCATTCGTCTTTTGATATTAGAAAGAACGCGAGTGCATTAAAAATAGTGCAATTAAAAAGTGCTCCAGCATTTAACAAAAACTAATGGAATCCATATATAATATGTACACGTATTATTGGACCAAAACCTTCCACCGATAAATCATAAAAATTCCATTTTTTAAAAAAAGAATTACAGAATAAATTATCCGAATACAATAATGCAAACTTCTATTTGAAATATTATCGAACACACAAAAAAAAATAAAATTTCAAAATGATACATTATTGCATCCATTAGTCCAAGTTGAAAATTTATAATGTATAAAATCGTATTTTATACAGTGAAGCTTTAAAAATGAAAGATCGAAAGAAAATAATATTTCGGAGCACGTATCAAAATGAACGATCGGGTCACCCCTAATCTAGGTAACGTGGGAATAAAATAATTTGGCCCCTCAAAGCAGTGTGAAGTGAATGGTAATTTTTTTGGGGGTCTGCAAAGGTAGGGGGGTGAGAAATCTGTGTCCCCTTGGCAAAAGTACGGCCCTGTGCCCGCAACACACACAAACAAAACGTAGCTTGCAAACGCGATACCTTACGAAAGGCGAAAAGATCCTTTTGCAGCTTCTGACGTTCGGCCGTGGGTTGCTGGCCCTTCCCTCTGATAAACTTGAGCATCTTGCTGAGAGTAGCTGTCAATCGAGACGAAAATTAATTAAATTCTCCACGTGATTCCGGCAGCCAATGCTCTCGATTTTTCGCTATTAAATAATCCTGACTCGTGCTTGTCGTTTCCAAGGTAGATGAAGTTTTATTAAAACTCAAAACATTTTTCGAATGAACGATAAATCGCACTGGAAGAATTTTTTCCTCGTCGGTGTTTGCGCGCAAACACGCCTGCCGCCTGCACGTCGTTGTCGCCCTCTCTATCTCTGAATGTGTCAGCCGCTTCGCGTTTCCAAGCGATAATCGCTGAAACACTAGACACGGTCACCGAAACACCGAAAAAGCCACTTTCCCGCGATTCGTTGACGTCCCGCGAAATTCGCAAGTCGCGAAAACCCGTAACACCATGGAAAAACCCTGGAGAACAGAGAAAAACTCATTCAATGTCACACTCCACTTCTAGTAGCTGTCGCGTCGTATGAGCAAACCCCGAGCAAGCTGACAGTGCTGCTGACACAAGCCGAAGCAGTCAGTGGTTTTCATGGTGGTTTTCGGAACCGTGTCGACTATCTTCGGGAATCCTCGGGATGGGTGCGATTTCTTTGGTTGGGAATGTTGGGATCGTTGGGATGCGTGGAATATAAACAGCACTCAAGTTTTTTTATACGCAGTGTAAGGGTTTTGCAGCCCCTGCATCCCACAGGTGGTTGTGTCAAAATTCGGATTTTTGGGTTCATTTCAAGTCTTCCAGATATAAGAAAGTGAATTATTCAATCTTGGTGAAGGTATTTGATTAGTGAATGATAAAATAGAGAAGAAATTTGAAGAATTTTGAGCGATTTTGTTGAACCTGGTGAACATAACCTCAAATATTTTTAAATGGAATGGTTAACTTTCGGAGCATTTGGTATAAACAAAATAAAACCAGGGTATTGAACTTAAAAACAAAAAAATTATAAATACATTTTTAAAAGTTGTAAAAATGATTATTATTAAAGAAAAATGGGCGAAAGGGAATGCATTCAATAGGTTTTTACTGCTTTTACTTTATCTCAATACTTATAAAACAAGTTTTTAGAATATTGATTGGATATTTAAAAATTTTTCAATTTTATTCATTGAAGTCCTATGACTGTGGAGATTAAAATCCAAGCCTTTGAGAATAAACACTTTTATATTTATTTTTATTTTAAAAACTTCAAATTCTAACATTCATAATCCTACTTATCTTCGATATATGCAACATGTAAAGTCTTTAAAATAAAAATTATTTTAAAATCTTTGGAAAAGGTTCTGGGAAAAAATAATTGAAATACATATGTATTTTTTAAAGCGCTAATCTGGCTAAAAAATTTTAGACTAATCCAGTCAAGTTTTAGGGAAAGCCGTAAAGCCATCTTTGGGAAGGCAAATGTTCTTGGAGTCGAACAATGACCTCAGCAACACATTGCTGCCAACACTAACTTAACAATATAAACCGTATAGACTACTGACGAGTGAATGCTTGCTTTCTATTCGATGATGTCAGCGTTCTTCACACACTATGATATAATGTCCTGAATGTACTGCAAATATGATATTCCCCGCCACTTCATGGATATTTTAAGCGACATTCATATTCTAAAACTAGTTCAAGTTCCATCTCCAGATAAGAGATTAGTCCTTCTGCAGATTTCTAGTACATATTAGTATTCTAAATTTCAGTATTCTCATGTCTAGATAATTCGCCGAGGATTTATTTCATATTTATCATTCTAATCATGCCCCAGGAAGTCACGCGTTTCCTTTTTTTTATTTTTACTCAGGATTTGCAAGGTGGATATTTCTTGTACCACAAATTCAAGAAAAAAACTTTAAATCTATGTTTAGTAAAATTCAAATAATTAAAGTCTATATAATTTGACATATCAAAGTTATTTACCGCAAAACTTTAAAATAATTTATTACTTATTTATATAAGTCACATGTACAACCATCGTAATATATATATAAATTTCTTTTTGCAAATTAATCTACGTATTTACAACATTACATCTATTCATCTATACACATTAAGTATAATTCAGAACACTGCTTCTCGCGGTTTATGCATTATACATATATAAAAAATAGACAGGCAAAAATCGGTATCAATTTGTATTGTCGGTATTCTTCAGAGTTTACTTCTTTTATGGAATGTTTTTTTCTTATTTTAGTGGATAAGTAATCATTGTTTTAAGAAACACATCAAATTTGCTGGTATGTAAATTTAAAAAAATAGCTAATCAAACTTAATGCCACACCTTTGAGCGATATTTATTATCGTGTCCAGCCAAAATATTGCAATTTTCATTTAGGAGTCGGGATTTATAAAAGAACTTTTTTCTTACATGGCGAAAATGAAAATCTAGATTAATGAGAATTTTCGAGTTTAATTGACGATCTCTTAGAAATCTTGAGATTATTTTATCTCATGTGTGACTAAGGTCATTTTAATTTTGTCCTGACTGAACACTCAATTGGCAATCTTAGACTTTGATATGTAAATACGAAGCGATAAATAGTCGAAGAATTTTACTAATATTTTCGGTCGTTGCCAAATCAATATTTTCTCTATTGTCCTGTGAAGTATGCCAAGTTTTTGGGAATGGATTAGATATTAAGTGAAGTATTGGAACATCTGAAAAAACAAGGAAAGTTTAATAATTACAAATTTAAAGTAATTAATAATTAAACTCATGGGTTTTTAAAAATAAATTACTTACTTCGTTGTAAAAATGGAATGTGGTCATCCTCGATATACGATTGAACAGAATACTTCTGAAAATATTTTTGTTGTGGCTGTCCATAAGAATAATTATCAAGCAACTCTAATTTTTCTAAGATACTTTCAGCAAATGAAAGTAGGTCAAACCACCTTTGTGTGTCCACAAAATAATTATAAAACTTTGGATCTGGAGTCCCTATCAAGTCTAATAAAAATAGCAAATCCTAAAAGAATATTTCCATAATTTAATTTTTTTATATTTTGTATTTATGTAAAACTAAATTACTTACCAGTCTATCAAGCTCGGAAATATTATTCCCTAATTCTCTTGTTAAAGTTTTTTCTTCCCAAACTTTAGCTAAGTGTCTAGCACCATAAATGGAATCTCTTGGTCCCCAATTTAAAAATGCTTCTTCCCCATCAAAAAAAATGAACATTAAGCTCACGTCTTGCTGTTTAAAATAACGAGAATTAGAAAAAACGAATCCGTTCGCTTAGGGAGAATAACTTAAAGTTTGAATGAAAAAATTTCTTATACTTACGTTTTGTACAGATTTTAATTGTCTATTCATAACCTTGGCAGTATTGATTAGTTGAGCACAAGGTACTGCACTGTCTGTTGCTCCGACGAAAATCTCACCTTTTATGTACTTTGAATCATAGTGGCAAGCCAAAGCCAAGAATCTTTTTGCATTTGGATTGAGTTTTGCAATAACATTTCTAAATCGCATTCTTCCAAAAATCGGTGTATCATCGTTGAATGCGTCCACTTCTACTGTCCATCCAAGTTCTTTCAAAGATCTTTTTATATACTGTAAAGTTAAGAATTTTTAACATCTCAATTTACCATTTTTAAATTACTATTTTTAAGAATCATTAAACCTAATACTTACTTACATCTCTTACTCTCTTATGTCCAGGGGTTCCCACAATTCTCTCGATACAAATATTGTCTAATACTTCATTCATATGAGTAATATTTGATAAATTTGCAAGCGTTGTTATCTGCGCTTTATTTAATGTATCCGGCATGTGTCCATACTGTAAAAATAACATTAAAGTTAAATTAGAACAGTCTTATGGTAAATTTACAATTAAGATAAGAAATTTTATTGTGTCAACGAAAAGAGAAAAATATCCAATTCTTATCAAAGTTAATTGAATTTATATCATATCTCATTAGTAGAATAAATATTTGATTTTTAATACTTCTAAGTGGCTCTCTATGTTTAAAAGACACTTACAAAATCCAATAATTTTCAAAACTCAGAATTAATTTGATAAATGTATTTAGATAAATTAATTATTATATTCTGATATTTAGAAAATTATATTTATAAAACTTAAAATATTGAATAGTATTATCTTTTTCAGTACAAAGGATAAAAACAGCAGACATCTGCTTCACAATCTAATAAACTAACTTAATAAAGTACTAACTTTTTGATCATTCAATTAAATATACTTATTTAATATTTATTTAATTTACCTGATGTAATATCTTAAAAATGAGACAAATATTTAAATTGAAATATGTACTTCTAAAAGAGATATTTATTTTAAATAGTATTTATTCTAACAGCATTAAACGTTCTGGAAACGTGACTGGAATATTTTTTTAAATCCCTTGAGATGATTTATTGATTTTTTTTCTAGAAGTCTTTCATCATTATGTTACTTGATTATATTAATTGATATTTGCTTAAAAACTTTATTCACATAACAATATTTAATACTAAACAAATTTTCTTATTTCAGGTCAGAGAGTGCAAAAAATTGGCCATGTTTCGCAATGAAAACTACATTCTAAAGAAGAATTAAACTTCTCCTACAAATAGTACTCACTTTTAGATCCTTGAATGAAATTTGTTCCTGTGCAGATGCCCATATTGTAGAAATTGACAGGATTACAAATGTGAGTAATTTGAACATGATCCCGCTTACAAGACAGCCTCGATCAAATTGAGATTAGCAAAGAAGAGAAATTTGTGTAAATTAAAACCACAGCCACTGAAGTTTTCAGACAACTGTTAACCGTAGCGGATGGTACAAAATTTATTTAGAGGGGAAACATCACGCCTGCTTGTCACGAGAGGCTTCCAGTTGTAATGATAATTGCTTATTGTTAGATAAAAATCTCCCGGTTACGTCAGGTTTTTTAAAAGAGTTTACCTTTGTTTGTTTAAAATTATTGACGCTCCTGTAACTTTGATGTAACTTTTTTATTTATTGGGAATTAACGCTTAACTTATACTTTCTGTTTTCCTGACCTGTATTTTCCTAGTATATTTTGCTGACATGGTAAAGTTTCTCCAGAAGTGTAGCGCCATCGACGGCGAAAGGGAACAATATTTTGAATGATATAGAGTAGAAAATGTAGGAAACTAGGAAATAATCTTGAAGAATTTTCTAATCCAACGATAATTTATAGAATTTTATTGTAAAATTATACACTTTTGAAGGTTTTGCATTTCTCTTAGAAATCAGAATAACGCTTTGGATGGAGGGACTTCAAATTTCGTAATAGTAAAATGAAATAACTAACAACAAGTTTATTCCTTACACAAAATCAATTTATTTCTCTCTCTAAAAGCTACATAAAATAATTTCATCTCGCTTTTTCCAAAGGAGAGTATAAACAAGTCTTTCGTGATGAAATGATTAAGTCGATTTATTTACTGACGAAAATGAATAAATGATGATACGTTGTTCTAACTTAAGTTCCTACAATAATTATTATAGCGATAGTCATTTAGTTTCGTACGTATTGGTATATGTAAAAAAAATACAGTATGCAGTTAAGATGGGATTCGATGTTAATGCATGAAAAAATTAATAATACGGTTGTTGAAAGGACAATGGACAATTATCTAGGTTTACAAATAATTGCTTTGACTAAATTTTTAACATTTCCAAATCAAATTTTCGATCTTAAGCAAATAAAGCTTTTTGCTCGAAATAAACGAAATTCATTGCATTTCTATAATTGGAAAAATTAAAAACTTCAGAGCATCACACACAGAATGATGAAAAAATCCTTGTCTACTGATGAGCTATTTTCCTTAATTACTGAATACAATTAACACGATACAAACGACAATACTCAAGATAATAATGAGATCTCGGATTTGGAAGATACATCTTTCATCTCTTCACTAGTGAATTCCAAAATTGAACGTGGTTAATTTTTTTCGTTAGTTTATTTAATTATATATAATATAATCATATATATCGTATACAATCTTAGAAAATATTTACACCAGTGAAAAATAGTCTCTTTTCGTTTTTCAAACTAAAGAATATATTTGAATACTTTTAAACATATTTTAATAACACTTTCGAATACCTACAAGAGATATAATTTTTCTCCTGATGGAAACCAACTAACATTTTTTAAATAGAAACGCATTTTTAGACGTCACTAGCGAAGAACAGTAAATGATACAAAATTCCTAACTCCAAGTCTCGCAGTAACAAAATGAGAGAGGGAAAGAACGCAATATATTTTCACGTAGATATATTTTAATATACACTCATATATACTGTTTTCTTCCTTAAATATTTTGAGCAACCTTGGGCCAACCAAGAATCTAAGCGCAGCATCAATTTTTTATTTATTTATTTTATTCAAGGCCCCATATATTTTTATTATATTGCACTTCGGTGCGAATTGATACAAGAAAATATGAAACATGTTTATATAACTCTAAGAATCAGTATTGCCTTTTTTAAAATGACTATTTCATGGGGACCTTTTCTTGCGCATTCAGGGCTGAACGATGACTTCCTGTCATGATAAGGTCTCTTGTACTTTTAATTGTTCGAGTTGGCTGGCTTTAAACAAAATTTAAAAATGGGCGAAAGCTCTTCGCGTTGTTGCCAATTTTATATGGTTTTAGCCAGACTGGATCCAGTACTTATTTCTTCTTTCTCCTACTTGATTGCACTTGTCAATGTTTTGAGCTTCACTCTTCAATAATTGTAGGGCCCATATTGAGATCCGTGATAGTAGGGGCCAGGATATGCTGTTGGAGCTGGATATCCGGCATAGGCGTATTGTTGCTTTTGAGGATAGACTGTAATTTAAAACAATTGAATTATTTTCTGTTTTTATTTTCTCAAATATTTAAAATTCAAACTTTTATTGATTCACAAGATTGATTTGACCGGATTTAATTGAATTTTATAAACTCAGAATATTAATTAAAAAGCCTTAGCAGATATCATGCACTAAAAAACAAAAATTGAGTTTTGAATAATTTTTTCAGTAATAAACTGATTTAACCAAGTTGTTACTGAAAATATTTTAAGCAATATTTAGTGTAGATTATATTCCTTTCTAATGTTTTCATGCTGTGGCTTTTGCGATTTCTAAGTTATATTAACGTAATGCATGTATGTAAATAAATTTATAACGAGTATTTCCTAAATTGCAATGTATTTACGAGTTTTTTTTTTACTAAAATAACTGTTTCTAATTTTTATATTTAATTCCTGGTATTAATAATATTTTATTTTTATATTTCAGGCTTCTGATCTCTGGAAAAGAATTAGAATTCGTAAATGAAATGGTAAGCAATGATTAAACTAATTTTTAAACAATATTTAAAGTAAAAAAGTTACAATTGAGCCTGCACTTAAAAATAAAAAGTGTGACTTCTGCCTTTGGAATCTTGGATACAAAAGTAACAAGTCTGAACTTTACATTTGTAAGAATGTCACTAATTAAAGTGAAAGGTGAAGTAAAGTAGGAAGTAGCGACTCATCATTCACAGACTCGGTTGTTGAAAGACATAGCAAATAATTGTTAATTTCTCAGTCCAACCTTGGAAGTAGAGGTCGAGCTAACAAGTCTGCAGAATTTAGGGAAGTGTGCCACTTTCCATTAACTTCTTTCAGTTCAAAGCGGAAATAGGGAATTGTCTCGGTTTTGCGATGGTTAATCGCGAAAAAATTCTTTTGATATGGATGCATAAAAAATTAGTAATCTAAGGCGTAATCTATCGATTGTTAATGTTTATAGAAAGTCTCAGAGTCAGAGCATGACAAAATCTTGTCCAATTGACGATGCAAACAGAGCGTGAGGTAATCGGATAAACGAGTAAAAGTACAACCACAAAGGAATCGATCAACCTTCCTGGGTGAAAAGTATTTTATTATGCTGGCTTTCCACGACTATAAATCATGGTGTAAAATTGTTTAGCACTTTATTAATATTAGATAACTTTAATATTTTTTCTTCACTTGGATCAAATATTTTTCTCATGTATTAGTCAGTGTTTGTATGTAATGGGTTTCCTTAATGTTGCATGTTTCGATAATGAAGGTAGCTTCGCAGTTCCCAGAGATTTTTTACATAATCATTTTCTCTGTTCGACGTTCGTTAAATTGTCTGTTGTAGCTCATTGTTTTCGATTTTAAAAGGATGTAAGAGAAAATTAACCCTCACTGGCAGTCAATTTTACTTCCATCTCACTTGTTATTCCAAGTCGATTCATTTCCGTCCATTAATCTTGATACAAACTAACGATAATGGAAATGAAGCTACTACTCTTTGCTTTCATTTATTTAATTAAATTAATTTGAATTATTTAGACGTGATTGTTTATTTTCTCTAGAAGAATTTGTAATAAGAGGCTTAAAAAACTTAGATACATACATGAAAGATTTACGAGTTATTATTTTTTTGTGAAAGTAGTTCGGACTCTATAAATAGAAATGTTCAGTTTTGATCAGAGATAAAAAATTGCAGATTCGATAAGCTGAATGATGAGTACACTACCCAATTTCTACAACTCCGAACTTGCTTCTTTGACCCCCTTCTACACTTTCATTAACAATTGCCTCAAGTCTTTTACACCTCTCAAAGGAATTTTGATTCTAGAGACAGGTATTCGCCTTCTATGAAATATGATGAGAGCAAAATATGACAATTCATCCTATTAGACTCTCGTGGTGGGTACCATGCTTTCGCTTAAGTTTTAATATGAAAGTAAAGTACAGAGTAATTTTATTTATGGCTCAAAGTAACTATTGCTGTTTGCAGCTATTAAAAAATTTATATTTATAACTCGCTCTAGCCTAACTTAATCTTAGAGAAAATACTTGGCATTCATGTCAATGAAAGGAATTTTTCATGGATAGTTTTCGATTAAATTACCGTAAATATTTGCAATTTCGTTAATTTATATACATGCATACACAGTAGGTAGAGAAAAGGCACCCAAGACGACATAAAATGATTTAATATTTAAGTATTTCAAAAAAATAATCTTGTTAATGTGTTAACTGGTTTAGTCCCTATTTTTAGTCACGAAAGTCTTTGCATTATCAACATGCAAATCTGGTTAACTTGTACACCACTCAGTTATATAATAATTGAATTACTAATCAATTATTATCGTATCACAATAGTCAAACTACAACATCAATAGCATCAGCTGATTCCATTTGGGATCATTCACGAAATATGTGATTGGGGTCATACTCAGGGTGGCGATTCGGCGAACGATTTCAAATTCTTGATTATTTTCTAGTTTTTCTCAAAAAAGAAGAAAAGAAAATATCACATATTTTGTGAATGACCTCTTTCACACTAAATCATTTGTACAATTTTGAAACGCAAAATATCATTCTAAATAGATATTCATTTTAGGCACATTTTCCCTGCATTTATAGCAAATTTGGAAAAGTTTTTTCGCTTCTCAAAATTCCAAGGATATCTCTGATAAAATCCTTTGTCTGAAATATCCGGGAATTTGGCAGAAGTGGAAGAAATCTTGAGTTTCGAACGTTAGTAGAAGCAAAAGTGTTACGTATACTATGTACCAGGCATGAGGTACTGCATGTTCATCGTTTCCTCGCGCATTCTCTCGCCCCGCAAGCAAATCGCTGCTGCGCTAAACAAGATAGCGCTGACCAAAGACCAACCGACGCCGACCCAAGCCACCACGTACGACCAGTCGTACGAGATTAGTGAGTTGTCCTTCAGGACCTAGAACCGGGTTAACGAAAAAAAAAAGCCGGGATTAGTCCAATTAGGGTTGCTCTCATTAATTTTCACCTGGCATGATGTATTGGATATTCTGAGTTTGCTCCCGCATGCGCTCCTTACGCAGACAGGATGCTGCTATCAGGAATAGGGTCATTGTTGCTAAACATGTTGCTACTCCTAACCAGGCAAGGTAGAAGGACCAGTCATACCACTGAGCTGCGTTATCCTTGAGTACCTGCGATTTTTAAATTCAAAAATATAAAGTATTCCTTCCTGGTTGGGTCACAAAGTCCTGTCTGCTTCGCCTTCGTTGTTTACTTGTAGCTGTTTTTTTCTCTTTTTAAGATGAGGTGATATGGTATGCGATATATGAATGATTTTTTATCTTGAATTGAGAACCAGAATGTTATCCAGGATCTATAACTTCATGTTAGAATTGATTTTACATAATATAAAATGTTCTCTCTACATATTTTCTAAACACAAATCTCGTTATGTAAAGTACTTTCTACAAAGTGAATAATTTCTAGTTGAAATTTTAAATGGTTAGCTCTACTCTCAATTACTCCTAAGCTCTTATTTTTTTTTATTTTTTTTTAACTCCTCAGTACACAGATGAAGAATAACAATGTTTAAAGCAATACGTCTTGTGAAATATGAAAACATGAATAGAATTTCTTGGATAATTTGACAGCTTGAATGACAATTATGTATTTGTAAAGGATGCAAATCTTCTAGCTCATTAAAATTCAATTTCGACTAAAATTATGAACACAATAATAAAGGCATTTACAATATTTCATTGAATATTCTAATGATGCTATCAACTGAATGTGGAATAATTATAGACATTCATCAGACTTGTGTTAAGACCCTGGAGTTTTGATATATGTAGTGGATATTTCAGTTTTAATATCTGCAAACGCAAGTAAAGGAATTTCGATCATAAAACACAAATATTTGAATGATTTTGCAATCGAGATAAACGAGTTTCTGCTACATAAAGTTATTATGAAAACAGAAAACGATGAGTTCATAATCTGCATATTGGAGAACAAACGTGAATTCTATTTAGAGAATCATAACACAATCTTCTTTAAAAATCAGAAAAATTCTCTACAAATGAAATGTAAAATCGTGTGATAAGATTTGTAACATATTATTTGTAACATTTTTAACATTTCCTTATTGCGCAACTTTTTTTTAGTAAATGTGGGGATCTAAATAATAACTTGTTGAAAAGTAAAGCTTGATCAGGAAATTCAATCAAGATTATTTCTATTACAAGTCGATTCTCTTTGAAATTGAATAATCTTCTGGAATCTAGGATCTAGAAAGGACAAATAATGAATAATAAGTAGTTAAGTATGGATATAATCTGCGATTAGAAACCAGTGTTTAGGGATTCAATGATGGGGGACCACTGACATTTACTTGCTCGTTCCGCAACAAGGATACTTGTAATTAACTTTGATCATTTCATCTTCAAAGGTTCGTTTGTAATCAAACGTTTTGAATGACTTACATTGCTCCACTGTTGGTAATATTCTTCTCCAATCATCTTTTCCTTTTCATAGTATTCTACTCCATGCCAGAGACCCATTCCTGCTGCACTAAGCAAACCTGATGAAAATATTTATTCAAAATTTAGTATTCGTATAGGAAAAAAAATCCTGATTAGTCTAGAGAGATACTTCAAAAAACAGGGATAAGATTTTCTTTTCTTTTGTGTTTTAATGGTCGAATATAAAAGTTAAATAATAAAATGTAATAATGAAGCAAAATTTGTTTTGAAAGTTTTATGAATAAAATAAAATTTAATATTCAAGAACGACGTTAAAAATAGCATTATGCTAATATTCTAAATGTTAAAAGCAACTCATATTAAAATACACTGAAATTGAAAGTAGTTCATATTTTCTACTTGATGATAAATTTTTCTCTATTTTGTTCACTCCTGCGTGTAATTTATGGGAATCAGAGTGTGCTTTGTGATATACTTAATCGAATTGTACTGCTATTAAGTGAAATCTGGTGAAACTAACAGGCGAATAGCATCAATATTGCTGTAGCAGTGATATTTCCTGGTGATCTTCGCCAACAACCAACAATTCCTGTCCAGAAGGCTGAGAATATTGCTAGGAAGGCAACTATAAAGAGGGCTATTACGGAGCGACCCATGTCTGTAAATGAAAGTTGTTGGAATAAATTAAAGATCGTGCGAACAAATTCCTTGTTATATTGAAAATAAAAATAATAAATTTATATAAAAATAATCTTTAAATTTCGTCACTTTTAATTAAAGTAATTAACAATTTATAAAAAGAATTTAAATCTCTTACGAAGCCTAGTCATGGCATCTTCTGAGAAGCTTCTCGTTTCGTTTTCTTCGTCGGGGATAAAGTAGTTGATGTTCGTGCAATGCGTTTCCACGGGACTTAGATATGTCTCTACTGCAACAAAAAATAAATATATTTAATTACCTAATGTGACAGATTAACTACTTTTCTAAATTGCATTTTGATATTCTTTTTGATATACTTAATCCAATAAATGTAAAAAAGAAAGTTATATGTAGATGTCTGCAACTTCAACCCAGTCAAATTTTTGGAATCTTAAGTTTTTGATTCGCACGTGCTCAAAGTTAAAATGGACGTGAATATACTACATTTGTAATGCACGTAGGTATGAGGCTTGAAAAGCACGTGACCCAGAATGTAATGCGCTATCGCCGGTTATTGCGGTGATCCTTACGCCTTGTAACATATTCATATAGATATAGATACATTCTCTTCAGATGCAAGTATGGAGGGCCGTCTTAACAACCAAGAAGTGGCCAAGTGGCACATAATAAGCCTTAGGGTCTAGAAATATTTTGTCTTTACAATCTGATTCAGAAAGTTTTGCAACGAAATTATCCGTCCTCAAAATCTTTACATTCTTTACATTTTTATAATTTTTTTTCCGTATTTTGTACACTCAAAAAAAGTTCTGGATAGAATAACCAGAATTCTAGATATATTCTAACCAGAAAATAGTGTTAAATGCGTGCCCTTACTATAAATTCTATTTATAACAAAAGTATTATTATAGTAGCTTTGATTGACCATCTCCTGGTTATTTTACTAGACATTTTCACTCCTTTACTTTAATCTAAGCTTTCTGACACAAGATTCTTCTGTTTAGTTTTAATACTTCCTTGAGGAGACTTTTAATAAGAATTTTTCAACGGTTCACGTAATTAACAAACTATTAAAAATTATCTCGGAAATCAGACTTAAAGTAATAACTTCGTAACCTGTAAGTAAGTAACAACAGTTAGTAGTTATAACCGTGAAGAAAGTAATTGTTTCGTGACCGCGAAAGTGCTCGCGAAGTCGAGGTTTGATTATAATTATTTTTTCCTTTTATCGGCAGTCAACTTCACTTCTAATAGAATGTCGTTGAATCATAAAATTATTGTTTTAAATCAAATTCCTTGTAGTCAAGTTTTATAAAACAGTTTGAGTAAAGTACGTTTTAAATAATCTTTTGAATAATATTTTAAAGGCTTTATTTTTGTTTTGAGTTTGAGTATCACCTAAGTTCTCATGTTTCAAGAAAGATGAGAATGCCTGCGTTTCTGTGCGTGAGAACTTGTTTAGGTAGCATCAGCCATATTGCTAGTTGTGCGTGTTTTATATATATTTAGCGGTACTCGTACTCTTCAACGATCCATGTTCGCTGAATCACCTGTTTAAAATTGATTTCACGAGCTGCCACTTCTAATTTGACAATTCCAAGGACAATTACCAAGTTCAAGACCATACAGAAAATTTAAACCCGTGATTCAATTTTGAACCATTAATGTAATCTCTCCTGTACGAAAGACCCGAAAATCTTATTTTTCTATCTTGATATGTATCTTATCTTTTTCAAAGTTTTCATTTTTTATCTTGAATCCTGATTCCATATCTTCTTTAAATGAATCTCAGGGAAGATTTTTTAAAAATGCTAGAGTTCAGTTATGTTATGTGTTTAAAATTCATATTTCTCTTGAGAGCATGGAATGTTTTAAAGATGAATTGCAGATTCTCCAAAGAAATTCGACTATTGACCTATTTTGTCTTTGTTTTGGAATCAGAAATACGGTACAAAATGCATTTAGCCTACTATAAAAAAGTACGCGACTTTATTCGAAGAAGACGTTCCACGCGACCTTCTTCGAAATCCAGTTTTGTTTAAAACCAGCCGCCACTAAAGATCGTTGACTCGTGGATAACTGTACTCATACTACTCTTTCCTAGTCCGGAAGAGGTTATCACGTTCTTTTAATGGCCTTTAGATTTTTATAAAAATTCACCTAACTAGCGCAATTCTAAACTATAAAACGTTATTAAATATTTATCCGCAAGGCCGTAACTGTATTTACCACGCATGTCCAATGCCGATTCCAAACTCACTTTGAATCCATTTAGCACTCGTACATATGCAGATAAAAATAAGAGATGCATCTCAGATTAAATATCTCCTTAGAAAATCTCCATGAATGCGTTTCAGGGAATACCTTGGCATCTCTAAATTTATGGGTCTTCAAATTTTAAATTCGAAATTAAATTTTTTCTTCATTTCATTCATACGCATATGAGACCGGCAAATGACTGGGAATTTCAAATCATCCGTCGGATCGCCAGATTCATGGAGATTGATTCCAGAAGTTTGTACTTAATTAAAGGAGATAGTTTGTAGTTTTGATTTTGTTGATCATGATTAGGTTTTAAATCAGCTGTGACCGGAAATGTGTCGCCGGAAGCGCAATGAATGTCAAAACCGATAAGGCACTGTCGGTCAGAGAACGGTAAATCAGTCATTTCGCGTTGCATAGCAATCTCATTGTTTCCGTTGGAATGATGGGAACCATCAGCCCCACCCGACTTCTTCATCTTCTTCGTCGCCTCTCTTTTGAGTGGAGAACCTGGAGAACAGATAGAATCGATTCCCACCGATACTAGTTGCTAGAGTTTGACCTCCATATCTAAGTATCTGACTCGTCTGCAGCACCTTTCCCCACACCCTCATTTATTCAGCCCCCCTCTGAATCTGCAGGTTTCCCTCTCTTGAAGAGTCTCCCTCAACAATCTCCCTTTGCATCTCATTCCTCTTCTCTATCGTCAATCCTCTCTCTCACTTGGAGTAAAAGTACATTTTCTTACTTGCAAGAGGCCTCGTATCTTCTTGGATCATCGAATTTCACTCATTCATAATTTCACTTTGATCTCACGCTAATTTATTTCACGTTAGCTGATTTGCGTGTCGTCAACGTCGCTTTTCTGGATTAATTTAGTTTTATGCACTAAGATGCTAGGTGAAATTGTGATTTGTTTGGTTTAGTGAAATCTGTGACGGTATTTTGTATTTATTTCGTAATTATCGATAGATTTTTATGGAGAAATTAACCTATAATGAAGGTAAAATAAAGAATTGAGTCCTAATTCATGTTGTAATTTCAATTTTTCCTGTTTTCTTTTACAGCTTTTTCAAGGACGAGATTTGGAGTTTCAAATGAAGATGCAAATTTCAAAGCAACACAGCTTTGGTACTGAAGAAAATGTTAAGGACGATGGAGACTTGTAAAACGTAAGTTAATAGGTATTATAAAAATGGTAAATGGGATTCTGCATTATGTTACTGAATTTTGAAGAATTCATCTCTTTATTCGTGAAACTGAATGCACATCAACTTATATAATTGATTTTTTAATCAGTTTTGAAATTATCTACACATATCAGCTCCTAGTTTTTTTTTTTAACGAACCCATTGCCGTATATCCGACAATTATTCTCCGTCGATTTTATTGTTTAACGACACAGAACACTCCCTCTTAGATGTTGGGTAATCGTTTTATTTTTACAATGTACTTTCCTCTTGCACATCCTTTCCAGGATGTGCATTTTCTCAGAGCAGACATTTGAGATTTCCGGTCCAGTCTTTCCTCATATCAGAGTATCAGTAAAAGTAGATATATCTCAATATCTTATCTATCCATCACTAGCATCGAAGACCGCTGACTTCGATGTAGGATCTACCTACCCAACAATTAACCGCGCGCTTTATTCTGGAAATATTAATAGATTTCTCTTTCTGTTTAATTACTATTCTTTTGTTTTTTTTTTATGTTTCACTTTTCGCTATTCGACACAGTGTCCAGCTTTAATGTCCTCTGATTTCATACGCAATTATCCTATTTTTTTGGTTTTCAACACAACATCACTCGAATCCATCAAGTTTCTTATCTATCTAACATCTGCAACTCTCTCTTTGTTTCACAAACGAAGAGCAAAACAAAATACAGAAAGGGCCTTATTTACTGATGTAATGACACTACATCTTTTTGCTGAAAAATCAAAATTCCGAAGGTAAAATAATACCGAAAAAATAATTCCCGATAATGCAAATTCCCAAAATGTCAAAGTCCCAAATAAAAATAAGTCAAATAGTGTGATTTCACTAAAGTATAATTATGAATATGACTTTTCTTAAGTATTGTCACATTTTAACTCATAATCGTAACGGTTGGTTACAGCAGTTAACTCACTGCGACACTCAACAAAAAGGGCGATGAATCCGTTATTTTAATTAAGTAATTTAAATTCAAAACAGTTAGAATTCTTACGTACCCATAAATGGTATACGTTAGTTTTTAGTGAAAATTCCTTTAGAAGCGATGTAGCAGAAAAGTTTCGATATTCTCTACAGAGGAGTTGAGATGTATAAATATAATTTCGATGAGATTTATTTAGACGGTTTCAGCCAAATATTTTCAATTTCAATTATTTAAGTAGGCTAATAAAAAATATCTAGTTCACAGTAATAGTTTTTCTCTTCGAAATAAATTGTTCTTAATTAATTGATTCTGGGAGATCGATAATATCAGAAGACTTACCCGTGGGTGGTCGATCTTTGGGAAAACATATTCTGAAGAGACCCTGAGTCCTCGTGTAGTAGAAGTACTTCGTCATTGGCCCAATCACATTGCTCTGTTCAGAATGTTTGTGAACATATTGCTGTAACAAAAATAATTTTTCATCAATAAATAGCCGAAATATATATATATATATATAAAATAGCGATTCTTTCCGCGCTCTTCGTAAAAGAAATTTCAAATTGTTGGTCCTCTGATTGTAATTGATTAGTCTTGGAATAACACACATACATTAAAATAAAAAACTGTACAAGATTACGCTTGAGTAAACGTGTTCTTGTACCGTATATAACGGGGGATGAGAAGAAATGATACGGAAAAGGAAAATATAGTAGAAGTAGAAGATGCTGCGTCGAGTAAAATATCGACAGATAACTGGTGGATCGGATTGATTCTGCGTGTCGAAGCTTTCTAGCGCGAAGATCACTTCCATGATTTGCTACATGCATACATCATTGTCTTCCCTCGTCTCTCTAGAGGTTCAAAAGTTTTTTACGCCTTAAAACAGACCAACTATCTCAGACCGGAATCGTGCGCTTAACGACCCCTGAAACTCAACTTTTTCGTTCAGCCATGGCCCAACGAAAAAACTGATTTCCTCTGGAGAGGAAATCTCCTTACGGCCACAAAATCGAAGAATAGACGATGAATAAACTCTCGTTAATTAAGGATGTCGTAAGCCAGTAGTTATTTTCTTAGAAAAATCTGCAGGAATCTATCATTTCCATGCAAAGTAGGTGAAATTCTCGATAATCTAGAACAGGATTGCCGTTTAGTATAGCTTCAAGCTAAAGAAGTTTTCTCATAATCAGATTTTCAAATTGGATTCGATCATTCGATGTAGAATATTTCGAGAAAATTTTGAATGAATTGATATTTTTTATATTAGAGAACTTCATCAAATATGTATATTTGATAAAGATCACTATAAATATATAATTGAAGTGAGATTCCAAGAAAATGATAATTTCAATCATGGAAGATAATTTCCATGATGATTGAGTTCTCCTAATTTATCAGAACGTGTCTCGTATAAAGTGGCGTTTCTTGAATGCCCATATTGAACGGCCTTGGTTGGCGCATATATAATGACTCAACGACCATAATAATTGTTTACTGAGTGTTCGGAGTCCAGTGCGAAGAATCGTATCTTAAACAATCGCAAGTATAAGAAAAAAATGGAAAATTGTAGATAATAAAGATCGATGGAATTACAGAATGCTTCTGCCCACGTTTTTCCTCGATTACTCGGATCGATGATCGTTGGCGTGACGTACTTCTCCTACATACACATGACGCAAGATTGTTGTAACCTTGATGAACACCTTATTATCCTTACATATACATATGCATCTATTCTTTACCCGCGACATTCCTTTCGACAATCTCGATGATACCGACATCTCTAATCGAAGTCGTAATTGCTATTTGCCTTTGATTGAGGATTTAGACGAAAGCATCAGGTGCAGGATGGCGATTTAGCGGACGATTTCAAATTCTCAGTTTTTCCCGGTCAACTAAAAGTATAACATAATAATATTTATATTTACCGCAACGCTCAAATATATTTATTTTAATTCATGGCTTTATTCATTCTAAACATCCGCTGTGATCAGTGATCAGAAGTAAATTCCCGGTTTTTTAATTTTTCCCGGTCAAGTCGCCTCCCTGAGATGTAACGATAGAAAAAGTTGTAGATTTATTCTCATTGTTCTGAAAATTCACAAAATCTCAGTTGCAAACAAAGAAGGAGTACCACCCTGCCTCTGCGTAGTAATAAATTAAGAAAATAAAAGTCACAGTCGAGCCTTAATGGGTCTGAATCAAGAATAGCTGTGTGGAAGGGCGCGTTTTCCTTTCTATGTCAAAGAAATCGTCTTCTGGTAGGCAATGATCTCGCACTCACTGTAATGGCGAAACGACAATGTGAAAGCAGTTGAAACGACTCTCGTAAGCCTGAAACTCTCTTTTTTTTCAAAGCAATGTATACACTGCACTGGTGCATGTGCGCCTGATGCACGTGTGTATGACTTTGGTGTCCTCTACGGTTAATGCACCTCTCGTTTCCACTATCTTCACTACACTAAGTATATTATAAATTTATTACAGTATATAGTATATTTTATGGTATATATATACTGTAAACTGCAGACTGCTATATTTAATGTGTATACCCAGTACCCACAAGGCGTTTTGCACGTGCAAAGGACACCGCGCGGTCTTCCAATTGACCACAAGATACGCTTGAAAGTGTCTTCGAGAACTTTAATGAGAGGAACGCCGCTTCTGTGAAGAAACCGAGAAAATGGAATCTTGAAAACGCTCGCATTATGTGCCATTATTCAAGCAGCTGACACGAGTCAGGATTATGAGTTTCATTTTTTTTTTTTTTTTTTTTTTTTTGTTAGGAGTTAAAATGTCAGCAAAAATGAGCTGGGAATGATCTGAGAGTAAATTTTGAGTAGATTATTTTGCCAAGAGTTTGGATTCTTTCATTTTCAGTTAAATATTTTCATAATTTCATTTCCATGCACGAACTTTAGAGTATAGGTGGTTACACTTTTCGCAACTTGAATGTTCAACAATGTTCGATTGTTTTTTATATTCTCGGAACTATTATAACAAGCAAAGGAAGTCATTCATGATTTATAGATTAGTATAATTTTATCGAAAGTTAGTTTGAAAAGCAATAACCGAGCGGAAATTTTCTTTCTTTCCGGTTCTGTTTTTTGAAACCAATATCAACAATCTAAAATGCAATATTGAGTGAAAACGATAACGCCCCGTCTAAGTTGCAGTCGCATAAATTAAAATATGTAATACGGATATTAACAAAACCGGCTTGTTGGTGAACGACGTTAATCTGTTTTTATAATAGTCCAAGTAAAACCTACAAATCAGGTCGATTGGTACACCCCGGTACACTTGGATTTACATCTGTACTTCATTTGTTAGTCACTTTCACTTACGCATATTAAACCCTAATATCACGCTTTGTGCTTTTCGGCAATGACGAAAACAATTGTTATTCTATTCCATTTCGTTGTGCTAAGCTATATATAAGTCTATTTCTTTTTATTAAGAGAAAGAGGATGTTTATTATAAGACATTTTTTGAAGTTTCCCCTGCAAACATTAACGAAGTAAATGATTTTACAACCTATTACATTTTATTGTTTGAACTTTCATTGAAATCAGATGAGAATTGTGCCCTCAATAGATGGAATAAATATTTTATATCAATATATAGTTCTTTCGAGCCCATTTTCGCGGAAATATTTTGTCCTTGAGCGATTCGCGATTCGCGACCGCAAATCTTGATGAAATATTATTATTTTTCATTATTTATTATTTATGAAAAGTAATGATTCGACACAAGAAATTGAGGTTTATATTATTTTCCCTTCTTAGTCTAAGTGTCGAAAGTTGAACGTGGATTGGCTGTAGTGTCTATTACCCTATTATCAATTTATTTTGAAAGTTAGCAAAGTATGGTTCTTTCCCCTGAGGCTTGGGATAAATCAAGACATTACTCTTCAATTGATGATTTTCTTATACGGAAATGCCACTTAGTCTAGCATATATGTGATTTATCTTATTATTTCATATAATTTGAAACTAATTTTCTACAACTTTGTAAAGAGAAGTTTCTCTTATCCAAGATGAAGCGTTCTTTAAGGGCATGTGATACTTTACCATAAGAGCAAATTAGTTATACCAATTATACATTCATAATAATAAATATATTTAGCTAATAAGAGTCAATAAACCTTCGTCTCATATAAACGAAGGTTTATTGACTCTTATTTACTAAAAATATTTATTATTATGAATGAATAATTGGTATAACTAATTTGGTCTTAAGATAAAGTATCACATGCCCTTAAAAAATAATTTTATTACAATTTTAGAGTCAATTTTTTGATAATTGGACAGTTTTTTAGTGAAAAAATCTCCTTATTTGTGGGTTATTAAGTCAGTTCTATAAAACTGATATGGTAAACTCTTTCTGCTCAGACAGTCATCCTCTCTAGGTTTTTAATAGTGTAATTCTAAGAAGGTATTTTATATTTGCCACTGAACTACTTTCCACGTACAATAGCGTTATTATGGTTTTTTTTTTTTCACTTTTTACCCGCACCTCGTTTCTTTCAAATGCCTACAGATCAAGGTGAATTATGCGAAAGGCGTTTCATCGTGATGCTATTGTATTGTTTGAGTTGTGACGATTTAATGACACCCGGGATATGTGAAAAAAGTGGTGAAAATCACTATAAAGAACTATATAGAACGAAAAAGTAAATCGCGGTTTAATACCATTGTACAAATTGACATCTGTTTTCTGGTTTCACTTTCTTATTCAAATTTTGGTGAATTAGCCTAATTTTATCCATATAAATTACATAAACAATGAATAACACAATCTTCGATCGTGAGTTTAGCCAATGCCCTTTATATTTAAGATAAAATTAGAAATATTATTGTCATTATAATGTATTCTTTACCAAGTTTCTGCATTGGCCAATCATACGTGAAATGCCGTGTAAGTACATGCGTAGGTGAGGAATAATTGTCACTTTCCTTTTGCTCCTTTGCATAAAATTACTCTCCTTTCACGGACTATCGGATCGCATTATATGAAATGCAATCCCGTGACGACTGTCGATATTTGCAACTTTATACACTCTTTCTCCCTTACTTCTGATGAGAAATTCTAGAAATTTAACTTTTCATTGATTCGCAAAAACATGAGAATCGTCTTTGAAATTAAATTTACTCATGCGTAGTATATATGCAAATAGCATCCTTCTTTATTTGAATAATAAATCTTTTCAAGAATATTCGCTTATCAATATGCAAATATATAATAATATTACAACTAAATTTTGGGGACACGGGTATATTGCTTATGGTGCGAACCTGTCTTGTCACGTCTACCTTTGTTGGAAACATTTACATGAGCATTTACTCAGAGGCATTTCTCCTGTCTGTATGACAGGAACTTATAATCAGGTTCATATTCATGTATGTATTTAATAATTTGCAACAGTAAGAGCTGTGCCTGTGTATCGTGAGATTGTGTGGGTGACATAACTGTATGTATAATCACACGTACACGCACGCAACGGCACAGGTCTTTACTGGATTCTTACGAGGCGTTAAAATGTTAAGGTTCAAAAACATGTCATATTTTTAATAGGACAAAGTTTTCAAAGTCTTTCATTAACGTTTTTTAAAATCTGAAATACTTTTCAGAGAAGAACTCTAAAACATTTTTCGAAATCTTTTCTAAAAGTAAATTACTTAGGTATATAAATATCTTTTGGGAATTTTTTCTTAAAATGATTTTACAATTTCTATAAAGTGCAAATCTATTTATAATTGGAATAGAATTTTATCCAAGATGAATAATTATGACTAAATTTCCAGAGTAACAGCTAGTCGCATGAATAACAAGTGGAAAGTATATGGGAATTAGAAATTTTTTAAAACCAGGTTCCTTTTTTGTTTTATGAGAAGCAACTCAAGATTGACAAAAGAATAAAAAAAAATATTGAGTAAAAATCAGCAGAATCATCGCTGATTGACCGATATTGGTTCGCGAGGGCCTTTCACCAAAAAACTTAGTCATTGCTTGATTGCAACTAAGAATATAAATAATTATTTGTGGGAATACATGCGTATTTTTTTAGCAAATAATTTAAAGATATCTTTTGATTGGAAGTTTTATAAATTAAATTCTAAATGTAGATTTATATAATTTACAGAAAAATTATTGCCAGCTTTATTGTGACTTATTGCTGCTAAATTGCATCGATATATTTGTTGTGTCTTTCTGTATACAGATTGTAGGTTTAGATTCTAGAAATTTTATCAGGTACAGAATCCAGACGACCTTGTCGATCGCCCCGCATTAAAATTCGACCCTGAAGGGGGGCTATTTCAATTCAGGAAGATTAATGATCCTACTATAGTGTCTCGAAAGGAATGTTCCTCCATTCAGAAAAATATTTCTATAATACTCAATTTGCGATGTTTAATCTCAATTATTTCTT
Source organism: Synergus gifuensis (assembly GCA_904066015.1). Taxonomy (NCBI): domain Eukaryota; kingdom Metazoa; phylum Arthropoda; class Insecta; order Hymenoptera; family Cynipidae; genus Synergus; species Synergus gifuensis. The sequence continues at coordinate 366,588 of CAJFCO010000126.1, read as the reverse complement.
ACTCGACTTATTTTATCTATTCAATTTATTTTTCATTCTTATTTTACTTGGTTTTTAGAGTTAAAAAAAAATCACCTAAAATTTTTCGCATTCCATTGAAATGGAATGGATTGACTTGAGTTGAATTTTATTTAGCTAAAATAAAATTTACACACTTTCTATAACAAGCTAGAAAATTGGAAAGGTTACACACGCGACGTAAATATAAATTGAAACACTTCATCTAGCTCGTGGGTCACGATTTTTACTCTAAACTTTAAAGTCCAAATGGCAAAACACTCTGCTCGAGTTTGTAGTGTTTGTGAGCAAATAACTAGTTAAACTCGTCGAGAGCGAGGACAATTTTAAGAAAATCAATTTGCACGTTGAATAACAGGTCAAAGAAACGTAATGTAAAAACTGCAACAGTGAAAGCGACGACGAGCTACTAAAAACACGAATCACTTCTATCAACATTGGAGTAATCCTTTCAATTTCATCAAAAATAATATTAGGACAATTATTCTTCTATCTAATTGCTAAATAATGAGCTTATAGAAATTTTTTTCAGTTACTTATCACAGTAATCAGGTAATTAGAAAAGTACTCTCCAGCGAATACTTTACAGGACTTCCTGATACTATCTGATACTGATACTTTCCTAAAAAATAATTTACGAACAGAACGCTAATTGAGTTCTAACTAGAAAAGGTGATATTTTAAACTACTAAACTTCTATAGTTAACACCATATGAAATTTTCGTTAAATACTGCGAATGTATACAACATTGCATACAACATTCTAATTAGAGTCGAGAACATAAAAATGAACATGAGTCGATAATAAACACAATAATAGTAGGTACATTTTCATTGCACTCATTTTCCGACTACTTGAGTATATACCTCTGTTCGTAGTTATGGAGACACGTATACATGTGGTGCAATCGCGAGCAAAAAAGCTGATTTTCATTCATAAACCGTTCAAGCGTCGTAATACTTATTTTGAGTTCGCGACTGTGCGGGTATTAACTATAGAGACAATGATAATTCGCAAATTCCTATATACTTCCACTTTCACTAGAAAATAACAGTTCTGAATCTGTTCATTCTACTGTAAAACCTTATGAGACTGCACAGTTTAGCGATCGCTAAAAGAAATTAACCTTCAATTAAGGATCTGATGATGACAAACGAGGAAATAACAGAGAATGATCGAGGAAACAATTGAGTAATCGTTCAACCTTTTAAAGAACGTGAAATCAAGTATCTTTTCTATTTAAATTATACAATTCATTCATTTCATGAATTTTATTCGTGTCTTTTTCGAGTTTAAAATTTCTTTCGAATGCTTCATTTCTAATTTCCGCGCGTAATTTAATTGGCCACAGTGTGCACCATGGCGGTTCTGTATGCGCGCGAAATTCAAATGATAGAATTACTTGTATCAAGAAAAATAGCTGAATGGGAAATTTTCATCTTTGTGGGTATTGAACAAGGCGGAAGCAAAATGATAAATATAAGAAATTTTTAATGTACTTGAACATGTGACACTTTATACGCTTTTTCGTTATTACTTTTTTCCCTATTCTTGGCCTTTCGTCCGATCGACATTCCATCGTTCCTCGCCGCGCCCATTTTCTAGCACGTTGACTCAACGTTGAGTTTCGAGTTTAGCGTCCGCCTTCTGCTGGATGCAACGGTATGTATATATACATATGTACATTTGTATGTATAATGTATATATATATATATACCTTTATGGGAATCGTAGCAATCACTTCTATCTATCCATGTACGTATTCGGTGTACACATATGAGAATAATGCAGCCATAAATACGCACTTATGTTTATACTTAAACTTAACAAGTATCCATAAGAGGCAACACACACTCGATTCTTTCGCGAAATTCCAAACGAGATCCTCGAGCTTTCAATATTATGGTGATATATCTTCTCTATAAAAATTGGAATTTATGTGTTATGTGAATTTCTTACAAATAGTAGATATTGTGTATGGACATTTCCAAAGATCTATTTTTTGGAAATAAAAGATGAGCAACACCTTTCAAAAGTAAATTACAAAAAGTTTGTTTCTAAACTTTACTGTAGGAAAATTTGTAATTGATTGAATTGCATAAGCGTTAAATAGCGCAATGATTTTTAACTTTAGTAAAGAAGTGTCTAAGGAAATTGTCTTGAGACTTTTTTACTTAATAATTGAGAAATTGACGAATCAATCAATTTTTTTGATATGTGTAGTAATGTATTAATCAGAAAATTTGACACACAGAATAAAAAGCAAATCAATGACAGTGAAACTACAGCCACGAGCAACAGTTTCGAAATATTTACAGGTGCACTAATTTGCTTCGACCTTGAATTTTTACATTCGTTTCTCAGATTTCATCAACTTGACCTTCAACCCGAACATTCACCCAGGGCAAGAATAAAGGAAGCAAGGAAGAGTCTTAATTCTTCCAGAACTTCCGCCTCTTTTGTTTGCCAGGAAAAACGTAATTTTCAAGATGGGCTCTCATTAAGCGTCTAATTAAAAAGACAGCCCTCATTATATGCAATTGAAACCATCCAAAATTAAAATTTTGAAATTGAAATAATTGTTATAAAAACAGAAAGTGAATTAAGTTGCACAACCCACATCAAATGTTTAATTGCGGAATTAGTTAAAAATTAGTGAAACAAGCTATTACTTAAAATCTGATAAATGTTGAGTGACTAAGCCAGATTGAATTTTTGTAGAAAATGACATGCCAAATGCCGGTATAGGTTTATACGCTCGAGTGCAATGGAACGTCAAAAAATCACAAATATAGTTATTCAACGCGATAGAGTGCATTTTAATATAGCAAACTTACGAAACGTTATTTATACCACTTGCCAATTATGTCTCTCGTAAAACAGGAGAACAGGAATTTTCGTTTTTTTTTCTTCCACTAATTTATAATTTACCTTAGTTTTTTTCTTATAAAATCTCTTATCAGCTACTTTGTCGATGTGTCTGCTTTTCACTTCCGCAGTCCTGAACTTTCTTTTTACCTTTTCATATACACTCGCTACTCAGGTTGTATTCCTTATAAAAATGTTTTATAGCAGGTGAGGAGAATAATTGGTGCACAAAATTATTCTTGTGAAGTTGAATTTCAAAGTAAACTCGGAAAAAGTTGAGTTATTTATTGAACAATGCGAAGGCTGAAGGATTTTATTTCTTCAGAAAGTGTTTAAATGTCAGAATATATTTATTAACGAAAAGGTTAAGGTAATCGCTGCTCTACTTTTGCACTTTCGGTTTATTCTTGTTCATGGAAATGATTCTTCAAATTTCCAGACAGACTATTTCTTTTAATGAAATTTTCGTTAAATCAAATTCAGCAAGTAAACTTTTGTGGAATATGCATTTAATTCGAGATTTCATTTCAAATATTCTCCAGTATCTGTAGGCTTTGCAACAATAAAGCACGTCACAAATGTGATATTTTATTTCGAAAAGAAAATAATTTCTCTCTATTGATTCTCTATTTCTATTAATGGTTGAATCTGTTGAATAAATATACGTGAGATGTCTCATCGGTGAACAAGTTGGATGAAGCAACTCAAGTCGATGAACAAATCAGAAAGGCGTATGTCTTTAAACCGGCTCTAAGGTGGACGCTTTTTCGTCATATGAGCTCTTCAGAACCAGAAAAATGTAGAAAAAAGAGACATTATATTCCTTTTGGAAAATATTTGGCATCAAATACGAGTATGTATTATAGTGATGTTGGAGATTATATATATATATAAGTGCATCAGTCTAGATTACAAGCCATTCATGGATAGGAAAAATATTGTTTTACCTATAAAATAATCCACTAATCTTGAAAAAAGGAAGTTGAAGGAAAAATTTAGTCTTTGATTTTAACTCTAATATTTACATACTTTGATTCTTTCAACTTCAGACAAAGGCAAAAACTTATTTCCATAAATGATTCTGCTTTGAAAACGAAATAACTGTAGGCAGTATGTTATTTTAATTATAGGTCGATAAGAAAATCGATAAATATTGAAAAAAACCTATTTTGCAAAAGTCTCGAGTTAGTTTATTATTTTAAAAAAGATATTTCAGAAGATAAAATTGTAATGAGTTCATAACGAGGTCGGATTAAAACAATAACACCTGACTTGAACTAGTTAGTGACGCATGATGAGTAGAAGACTTATAAACACAGTCAAATCTACTTTGAAAGTTATAATTATATATCTGTATAACAACTTGGAATTGAGTTTGGAAAACACTATAAGTTGTAAAATTTGAAGGATGTATTTCAAGATTAGATTCAAATTTAATTCATAACACAGACGATATCCCAAATGGTTTCAAAATCTCTCATTACAGTATATGTAATATATC
>CAJFCO010000126.1:350183-362190 GCA_904066015.1 Synergus gifuensis | reverse complement strand
ATATATATATATATATATATATATATATATATATATATATATATATATATATATATATATATATATAGAACGAGCTTTAAGAAAATTCACCCCGAAAAAAATACAAAGGAATTAGTATGAAATACTATACGAATTTTTTTTTCATTATTTTTTTTTTCATGTGTATCAGGTGTTACAAGAAAGCTCTTAGAACCTTCATGGAATTTCTGTAATAGAATACCTAACATGGTGTCCTCCTACGTTTAATGAAAGGTTGCCTTTGTGTTAGACTTGAATGAACTTGAATGGCTCATGCTCTAAGATGTAAGAGCTTGAATCATTTAAAAACACTAGCTTACAGGAACCTGTGGGCAGACCAGCTGTAGCTTCCTTGCATTTTATACAATCTTTTGCAACAATGAATAGAGTATTATTCTATGAAGAATCAAAGAATTTCTAGGGGCTATTAAATTTAGATTAGAACATGTGCTATGAAGATCTCCTGAGCTAAAGATCCTCTAAATACTTTTATAATTTTTAATCTCGGATTGATTTTCTTTAAGCAAAGCAATATTGATTCTTTAGGAATACAAGTAGATGATTAGCTTATTTATAATTGAGGATGAACAAGAATGGTATACTAGATAGAGGATGACCAATGGAGACTGGAATGGCTGACTGGAGATGAGCAATAAGTATCTAAGGAGATTTCCCAAGAATTGATAACTGCTCATCCTCAGGAGGTCCATGATCGAGTAATGGGTCTACCAACCTGGATTTGGGCTCGCTTGACCTCCGTATAGAGCCAGTTGTCCGTGGAGAAGGCAATAGCGAGAAGAGCTGTGGCAATAATGCCAGTTATGGTAGCCAAAGAGAGCGTCACAGCGGAGCAGGGCATCTTGGATAATAATTATGTTCACTTGGCACAAAAACAAAAACAGGCTTAACAAAGACGGTAGATTATTAAATATTCGAAATGATCCTGCACTACTGCTGTACGCCCTTTTCTCGAACACCTCAATCAAAACGATGAACTTTAATCACTCTTGGTGTCATTAATGATTCTAAAGATGTTTATTTGACTATTTGGAAAAAAAATAATAGCACGACGACCGTATGGTCGTGCTGATTGTTTATATTAAACGATTGAGGCACAAGTCGCAAAGCACGGAGCACATTATACCAATATTCTCTCGGCAACAACACTAACGGCTACTCGCGCCTCGGAGGAAAGCAGAACTCAAAGAAGTCGAGAGAACCGGTGAGGAGAACCGGAGAAGGTAGCCAGGTGGGGATGGATGGATAGCCCCAGGCAGGTATATTCCTGTGTTTTACCTTCGAAGGTGCTCAACCCAGCCAGGTGTATGGTGCCCACGCAGAAGCGTAACAAGTTTTCGCTGGAATAATGGAAGAGGTAAGGATGCTACCAGGTATGACCAGCCGGTCATACCAGCCAGGCCTGGTCTGGCCTACCTACCTGTTGCTCAAGGATCCCCTCAAGATTCAACGTCATCAATCTGCTCTGCGAGCGTGCATACCTGTCGCATTTTCATCTTTTCGTTTTTCCTTTTCCTACTCCAGACTCTAGACTTGAGATTATATGCTGCTCAAGGACTTGTCGACCCAGAGAGAAGTTCAGGGAATCAAGAAATTCTAGTAACTGTAATGACGGTTTTGACCATCCTATTTTCAGCTTGCCAGACCGAATGTCTCCACCTAAATAAGAAGGGCTAAATTGAATTTGAATTGAGAAACGATATTAATTTAGTAGGAATTAATTATTAAAAATAGGTCCAATTTAATTGGAATCTAAGTTTTGTGTATGTGACATTGATACGCTAATTGGGTTAGATCAGTAACTGTACATCTGTAGATAAAAACGCAACTTTTGAGCGGATTACAAGTTACATAGGAAGAAGGAATAGCATGAGAATCTTGAAGAAATTATGTATGAGAATATTTTCGCGGTGCAGAAATTATAAGTGGCGTGAATCTCGGAATAATTTTCTAAGAACAACTGTTTAGTTTTTTCCATATACTCTATTTATTGGCTATAATATCACTTATTGTTATTGAATATTTATTGTTCCTTCAGTGATTTACTACATAAGTTCAGCATTATTCTACTTATCTACTCAGTACAAGTTGCTCCATAAAATATAACATTTTGCGATAAAGAAGAGTTCACTACATGTCATATATTTTAAACTTTTAGTTCAACTTTTCCAGAAATACCGCGAGTGAAAGTCGTGTAAGTGAAAATGACGGCTATATCATTTGTCGCTAAGTGCGGGTTTGATTAATGGAAAAGTATAGATATAAACTGATAAATCTAAAAAAATGGGATTGCAGAAAGTGATAGCTATAAATAATAAATATAGGGAAGATAATGTGCCTATACTATAATTATTATCCATGTATAAAAAATGATCAAAATTATATGGTTGCTGTTAAAAGATCTTCCTCATTAACAAAGAAAATTTTAATTAAAAAGAATACGGACTAAAGTAACGAAAGTGTGGAAAAACTTGTATATAGCGCTTATTGCGAGTTTTAAGTACAAGTTTATAACTGCTTATTATATTAACAATTGAATTGAAGAGTCGAGTGCAATAACATTCAAGTTCTCATATAATTGGTGGCTCACAAGATAAAATCTTGCCTGAATGAAACCATTTTTATGTGTATTATACATATTTATACAACTCAACTATTTTAACTTCAATAATTATTATGATTTATAATTTATTTAGAATTGAAAATGATTAAACACAAGATGAGACAAACATCTGCGAAAAATAGAACAGTTATATTTAAAATATAAATTTTATAGAAGTAAATCCGAGCAAGCCTTTTATTCGGGAATTTTACTCGTGATCATGCAACAGGTGTTCATTCATTCATTCATAAGGAGCGTCTTCATCGTGTTTTTCGCCCCCTGCGGTTGAAATAAAAATATTTTGTAATTAACAATTACAACCATTTCAATGCTTTTTAAAAAATATTCAAAACTTCAGAAATAATTAACACTTCGCAAGGTTTATGAATTTCATATTTTTCATATTTGAAAGACTCATATTTTTAAATTATTCCTTTTAACTGTACTTCGATTTAGTTCTGAATTCGTTAACAATAAATTTAACTGTATAAGTAAATTTTTTTGGTATCATCCTCAACACTAGAAATTAATTAGAATCGTTTTTTTTTTTTTTTTTTTTTTTTTTTTTTTTTTTTTTTTTTTTTTTCTCGTGAAGAAATTATCACATTCTAGTAATCTAAAATCAACAGTAGTGCCATAATCGATATAATCACGACGAAGAGATATTATTCTTGTCGATTGCGGAGTGAAGTTCCTCTGAATGAGAACAGTTTTCTCAAGTCGGGTACCTGCAGCTCATGATCGTTCCTGTCGTACATCCTCCTTTCTCGTCCCTCATGAATCTCATGATCAACCGATCAAGTTAAAGTAACGTCGAGAAAATCAAAGAATTCTTGCATTCTGATTATGAGAGGCGTAGCGTGAAGCGATAAACCGCGTCTGAAATGCACAGCATTTGGACCAACCTTAAATTTTCTCTCAGTAACATCCCTTAATAATGACATTATATACCCGCGTGACATCCCAGAGCCAAATTTACTTAGCACGGTCTTAAAAATTCCGGCAATTCTCAGAGCAAAAGGGAATTTTTTTAATTGGGTTCAAGTTTCAGACGTCTAGTCTAACGCGATTTTTTTTACATTTATTCCAATAAAAATATTTTTAAAAAAAGTTTCCAATATTTCCAAAATCCAAAATTTTTATTTATATACAAGCAAAAATTTACCTGCCATTACCCGGGATTAGACGTCCGTAAATTCCACCCAATATTTTTCTATTTGTTTCTTTATACAAAATTTTTAAGTTCAAGGTTGAGTGAAATTTCAAAGTTTTCTGAAGTCTGCCTCAAAATTGCTGTGGGAATATTTCTCACTATTTATTTTTTTTTTGAAAATGACACTATTAGATTTAGTGTTACTTGAAACCTTCCAATTATGAAACCAACAATTTCTCACGTAGAAATTTGTCTGCGATTGTTTTCGAACTCACTTTGCGATCAGGATTCAGATAACTGAAAAAAAGTGTTAACGGGAAGGAACGATTAGGAGAAAAATGAAACTTCCTAAACCTTATCGCATATCAAACATTCCCACGTGCGTCTCATGTTATACCACACTGTTATAATTGGAGATCAAAATTACACCGTTTTCACCTAGGAAACAAAATAAGTATTCACAAAACCAAAAGATTTTGCTTTCTAAAATTTCAGTGGCATATTCTAATTTGTAAAATAAAGAAAATAAACGAAAAACGGATTGGTAGTTTTTGAAATTTGAATCAATGAAATGGAATAAAAGTGTTACAGTAAAAAAAGAATGGAAAGAAATATTCACCAAAAGAATTTAAATTCAAACGCTTTACGATTTCCTGACCTTCAAGTCTTTAAATTTGAGGTCGATTCGTGAGGCTCTGAAGATTTGCACAGTAAAAAAGTAGCACACATTTTTTTGTCTCCCAGCGGACGTGAAAAGTTTTATAACATGTATGCATTCACTTAAGTAGACTTAATGCATTTCTACAAAAAACACTTTATGATTCCCCTATTTTCAAATTGTTAAAAGTGCTTAACGGTATTTTCTTATTTTCGATTCTTTGCACTCGGGCCATGCACAAATTTAGTAGTACTGATTGTAACGGTTCCGGTACATTTGTTTTCCTTTTAAGCATCTGTTCGATTTCCGTTCCGAATGTAACGGACGACGTGATTAGATAATTTCTTTTTATTGTACAGAAAATTGCCTACAATTAAAAGACTTTTCAAAACATGAAAAAACTACCTCGAATTGTTTCTCGAAAATTGAATCAAAACAGTGGTATTTTTTACTTTAAATTTGGCATCAATTTTATTTTAACTGAAAATTTGAATATGGACAACAAATATATTCTTATCGATAATTTAAGTAATGAATTAGTGTTGATTCAGTCGAATTTTAGTACTGAAGGATCGTACTCAGTGCCTTTGAATGGTGAACCTTCCACATTCCACGCTTTCTTCAACACTTCCTCCATTTTCTGGAATAGATTAAAAAAATGAATAATTCGTTTATTGTAATTTTCATTGTTAAGGAAAAAGAAGAAAGTTGCAGCCCAACTTACCAATTGTTGAGAAGTAGGTTTCTTGAATAACTTCTGCTGGTAATTCCACATCAATTCCTGTACTTTCATTTGTTCAGCATTTCCCAGCTCATCTAAATTTCTCGAGCAATCAATTTTTGCTAACTCAATTTTTGGTTCTCCTTCGAGCAAAGCGTCCCACCAACATTCTACAGTTTTTTCTAGATGAAGCTGTAACGTGATCAGTAGAGTTTATAATTTAGAAAATCGTTTAGAATATTATTTTGTACATACAGTGATATGACGACCAGGAACAAAGCTCCAAATCGATTCGTCCTTTCGAATTTTCTTGCAAAAACGCCCTTCTAAAAGAGAAGTCCATTCTGGAATTGCAGAATCTTCTAATTCCATAGAACTGCTTATTTCTTCAGGATTACAGGCATTCAATATGCTGCTTTTAGCAGCAATTTTGATCTCATCAGCGGTGATAATGACTTTCAGTTCTTTGACACTCTTAATACATTTTGGAATCTTTACTAGGACATCTAAATCTACTATTGTTTGGGACCAGGTGTAATTATCTCGAATCGCCCCATTGTAGCTATCAGAGGGTTGGTCTAGGAGTACTAGATTTTTGTTAGGTTCATCACCATTTGTTTCTATTTCCACTTCATGATCAACACAAATTGCTGGAGATTCCTCAACGATTGACAAAGGAAGTGTGGATTCACGGGACTGGGAAAGAGTTTGTTGATAGATGTTCTTCCATTTGTAGAAATAATCAATTATTAACTTTTCAGCAATTCCAGGGGGGAAACCGAGTTTCTGTTCTGCATCGGATTCTACGTAAAAATCTGTGCTGGAAGGCGAGTTTTGAATTTTTAACACTGCTGAAGACTGTCGTTTATAAATATCAAAAAACTTAGCTTTCGTTGATCCTTCATACCACAGTTAATTGAAAATTATATTAATATTATTAATTCATTTATTGGAGTAGTATCTATACTTTTTAAAATTTCTTTTCCAAGAAATAAAAAGGACTGAAAAAATTGCTGAAAAGCAAATTTTTTTGTTTTTCGATACCGATAAACTATAGTAGAATTAAATAAGCAATTGTGTTTGAAACTAAATAATAACAGAGGGTTTAATAATGAACTTTTTAATTTAAAACACTACAAATAAAAAAGATATTTTCGTTATATAGATAAGGTAGATATTTAAACTGTAAATATTTTAGAATAATTTAAAATTTTGATCGAAAATATTTTGGAATTTATATAATTACCATCTGTACAAGAAGCCAAAGAAAGCATCCAAAAAGTTTATTATATTCTTCTCTTCACTTAGAATTTGTAAAAAAGCCTGATCTTGTTGTCCATCCATTAGCGACATTAAATGTCAATAAAAAATTGTTGAAAAAATCGAAAAAAGCTTGACATAGTCCCAACTCCCAAGCAGAGATGTCAGATGACACTGACGCTAGGTTAGCATTGTTAGGTTGGCAAAATTGTATAAAATTGCAGATGGCACCACTGATCAAGAAACAATGGTGCCATCTGTTTGAATTTAAAACATATTTTACCGCGAAAAACGAACTTGCCCACAAGGGCAATTCCTCGTTACATTTTTATATTGATTGTATAATATAACGAGTATTTATTATTTTTAATGGTATTAGGTACAGATTATAAAATCCAAAAATGGTTAACTTTTTATGATTCAAAATTTATATCATTGGTTTTATTTCACCGTATTCCATCATCCAAAAATCATTTGGTAATTGGTCAATCTGGACAAGTCCACAGTAGCGCCACTGACGGTATGTATTTCTAAGATCCCTAAGGACCCTAAGATCATTCTACGATTCTAAGACTGTGTGTTATTTACTTGCGTTGCGGTTTGTTACTAATTTTGGTGAGTTTGTTTACATGTAGATTACATAAAGCATAAAAATAAAATAGGAAACAAAATACGAAATTAAAAAAGAAAAAGGGAGACATTGTAAACATACATAATTTTTTGTTTACGTACACGAAATTTTGGGTCAATTTATTCTTTATTAGAAAATATAGTAGAACAAAATCTAGTCGCTTTTTTCTAGAAGAACAATCGCCTATATTTTTTTAGAGACACATTCACACTTACTCTATAATTGTTTCATGAAGCTCTAAAACGTCTAAAACAACGAGGATTTCTTATGGATAAAAAAGATCGCGAGGTGGATATCTATCGCGATACATCCGTACGATACTTGGGTAATAATAAACAGCTTTTAGCGCATAGTATTTTATTTTACAAAGAAACCCTATGATGATATTGAAAAGTTCAATAAAAGTATGCTGGAAATTGTATGAATGAGCATTGAACATAAGTTAAAGGCATGAATTTTAAATTTTAATTTTGATAGAGGAAAGGAATTTCTAATCTCATGATAGAGGGTCTCTGAAGTAATTTTAGTTAATTATTTCTGAATCTTTGCATCGATAAACATGAATTAAAAAGCATCCTAAAAATTTCAACAACATTTTTTACATGTACATCTTATGAACAAAATATCGTATGTTGCAGGTTACACAAATGAAGTGGGGGAGGCTTTCAGAAACATCATTCCAAAATCAATCGTATGGTGCAGTTACATAGTTGCTTGTGGGTATGTGCTCGCTGATACTGTGCACAAAGGATCCAAAGTCTACAAGGTTTGATTCCGAAATTTATGACTTCAATTCTTTCTTAAATAATTGAATTTCTTTCTATATTGAAATAGCAAAGGCAACTTTAAAATCTGACTAATTTTACAATTTCAGAAAGACTTTTCACCAGACAGAAATAAGAAGCTACTCCTTTCAACAGCTGACACACTCCTATGGCAGGGTTTTGCATCTGTGATCATTCCAGGAATAACAATTAATAGAATATGTGCAGGAGTTCTTTACTTGCAAAGAAAAAGTGTTAGAAACAGCATGAAAGGTCGATGGATCTCAACTGCTATAGGTCTTGCTTCAATTCCACTGATAATTCGTCCAATCGATTTAGCAGTAGAAAATACAATGGATGCTACTTTCAGAAAATGGACTGAATATTATCCTCATCATGATGAATGAACAGGAATAAGTGAATGAAAATATTAGGTCTAAAGAGGTTAGAATTAAATAGTACAAATTTTATTATAGTCAGTAAAAAAAGATAATAATGTTAAACTCTATATAAGAGACTGCGTTGTGAACAATAAAAACTGGTTGACTTTATTATAAAATAGCCATTCTTCTTTATATCGAAAAAAATTAAAATACCATTAATATAAATTCTACTATAAATATTAGTTATTTTTCATTTTTTATATAGTTAGTTTTTAAAAGATGAAATTTTGATTATTTAAGGTTCAGATCTAGAGTGGACGATGTACCCTTGGTCGATAACGTTGAGAAGAATGGATAAGTCCTTAAGGTTGTCAAGAAATTCGAGAAGCCAGATGGTAAGAAAAATTATATTATATACCTTCACTAATATATTTATAAAAATTCATAATATTCCAGAAGTTAAAAAAATAGTTATATTTAAAGTTTGTAGAAACCAATAATTATAGGCACATGTGGTTCTTTACCATAAGAGAAATTTAATAATAAATATTTTTTCCTAAAACTAGGCCATTTACCCCCGTCGCTGTACGAAATGGAGGGAAATGGTCTATATAGTTTTGAAGAAAAAATATTTATTATTGCGAGCGTAAAGTTGGGGAAACTAAATTTGCTCCTATGATAATTACTCAAAAATACGTAACTTTTTACAGAGCATATAATTACTTGAGAAAGAGAGGACTTGCTAAAATTGAAATTAATTTCTGATTCTTTAAATAATTATTATAATTTCGTTTCTACTATATTTATAAAAATATAGTACGTCGTTTACGATGATGTTTCCAATATTGGAAACTATTCAGATCCGACGTATAGGATGCAACGATAGGAAATTATTTAACAGGATCCACCGTCGGGTTTTTTAGTAGGATTGGTACAACCTATACGAATTAACACCGCAGGACAGTCAAGGGCTGCAAGAATGAAAATGTCGTTTTAAAAATGACATAACAATACTTCGTATTTTAACAATACGTAGTTTAAAAGTCATAATAAGTTTGTCATCCGTTACATTTTCATAATCTGCAAGACTATTGTCAGCCAGGGTTAGAATGATTATCGAATGCATTGAGATGCAATGAGTTACATGCATCCTCCTACTTTGCGTCTCGCCACGCAGTGGCCACAGAACAATGGGAATGAATCAGCGAACCAATGGACGAGCCATACGACGTGAAATATATATATTTTTTTTAACGATCGACACTACGTCGCTTCACCAGCAGGAGGCGGTCATATTTCTTCCTTCGCGGAAAAGCATTGCAACCTCTTTACGTTTGCGAGGAGAGACGTGGGCATAAACTTCCAAAGATTATGTTCTCAGTGTACAATGAGGGGTGTGAGTGATGCTCTTATTATTACGCAAAATAATTTTGTTTATGATTTTATACATATCGATCATAACAGATTCCGTGCAAAATTTTCAATTTGGCCCTAATTGAGACCCGAACATCAGGGCTGAACCTGAACTATATTGGGCTATCTAGACGAGGTCAAAGTCGAAATCAAACGTGGAACCCGATCAATGCCTGAATATAGTTGACCCGGCTTGGCAGCCAGATCTGGCACCATTTAAAACCCTATTAATTTTCTTTTCCTATCTAGTTTGTAATTTTATTTTATTTTTTTCCATCTCTCAGCTTTGTAATTGTTTTCTTATTTATTCAAAAACCACATCACATCTGATGAATGTCGAACATTTTCACTGAAGCACATTTCTTATATTATAATTTCATGGTGAAAAATTATTAAATTAGATACTTCTTAGCATGTGTCAATCACAAATTTACAAAACTACCACTTACGTTTTATTTTATATGAATTCAAATTAAAAATCGCGGATTTTTACATTTCAAGAATTATTCGGATGTTTCCTGTGCGGAATATCTCTCATATAGTTAAAAACCTTAATTCGACAGCATATTTTTTTAGACATACACAAGCCAATTTGATTTATCATGTCGTTTTAAAAATTTTCGGTTTTTTCGAAAGGGATATATTTTTGTATAAGGAGACACGTTAGTGGGTTGAGAATATTTGCGAGAGATCAAGATCATTCTTGAACGGGTCAATACTTACGAAGTTCCTCTCTTTCTGGGTATATATATTATATATATATATATATATATATATATATATATATATATATATATATATATATGCCGGGTCTGTGCAGATTTGCGCACCATAAAATAAATTGCGAAGGGGCTAAGGGACGAAACGGCAAAAGTTTTTTGAATTTATCCAACAGCGGCCTCTGGCAGTTACGATAAGGTCTTCTCCCTCTTATCCTTACGACCTTAGCTCTAAAAAAAGAGGGTGGACTTCCCCTAAGCGCGCAAGAATGGCACTACAAAAATATATATCTACATTACGTAAGATCAGTCCTTAGAATACTAAAAATGTTTACTTTCTTGACGAACTTTATTGGGGTCGTCGGGAGCTCAAGTTATGTGTATTATCTGGTATTATTATACCATAACTGAACCCCGAAAACAAGATATTCTCTTATTATAGAAAAATTGTAAATCTTCGGAAGTTCAGATTCACAATAATTAAGCGTGGATAGTATCCAAAAGCACAATACCATTTGAGCCACTCTGAATCCCGAACATACAAAATTGCTTCGTTGCTATCACTATTCTTAACAAAAAGTTATGAAATATTTTTAAAATCTTTGAATTGTTTCAATTCTTTTGAAATCTATTTACAGTTTTTTGAAATCTTTTTGAAGTCTTTTACATCTTTTGAAATCTGTTGAAATCCTCTTGAAATCTTATGAAAATTTTTTGAGCAAAATGTTCTTATAAAAAATGATGATTTGAAAGATTATAATAAAATCTGTTGAAATCATTATAAAATATTTTTAAATTTGGTTTGTTAGTCAAAACTCGAGTGATCAATCCTTATCAAGGCCGTAACCAGAAATTGTGTATCTTTCTTCAATACTTGGGAAACAAAGGATAAATAGGGGGGATTTGTCCCCTTTTATCCTTTGTTTCCCAAACATTGAAGAAAGACACACGATTTCTGGTTACGGCCTTGATCCTTATTCATATGCGGTCTTGTTTTAAGGCCAGAGATGGATTTTAATCTATACAAACATTAAGCACTAGTGATCAAAATCAAAGTACACTTTCAATTTAATATTATTCGTCGATACAATACCCTCACGGAGAAAATGTGTTTGGTAGCCGTTCAAATAAATGTGGTAAAATTTGGATATAGTGGCTTTTCAGCGATCTATAAAATTTATTTCTAGAACCTCTACGATCTGTTCGTCGAGTCGAGTGTAATAGTCGTCGAGTGTCTACCGAACTTCGGTAATCGTTACCGAACAGATCGTAGAGGTTCTAGAAATAAATATTACAGATCGCTGAAAAGCCACTATATCCAAATTTTACCATATTTACTTGAACGGCTACCGAACACATTTTCTCCGTGCTATTAGCAGTTTCACTCACAAACCATTAAGCTCATAAAAACAAAGTTGACAGTTCAAATAATCTAAGAGAAAACTAAAAATGCGGTTTCTCACAACTGAAGCACTCACAATTCACTTTGGAAGCTATATAGCGGGTTTACTCAAGCTTCCAACTGAAACCTCAGTTAAATTTTAGCAAACTCTACACCCAGAAAGAAAGTTTATTTGAATCAAATAAACGTATATTTGTTACAGAGCCAACTAAAAAATATCTTTGAATTAAATAAAATTTATTTGATTCAAAGAAATTTTCTATTT
>CAJFCO010000126.1:322003-349783 GCA_904066015.1 Synergus gifuensis | reverse complement strand
TAGAAAATTATTTAATTCAAATAGAAAATTTCTTTGAATCAAATAAATTTTATTTAATTCAAAGATATTTTTTAGTTGGCTCTGTAACAAATATACGTTTATTTGATTTAAATCAATTTTTTTTCTCAGTGTATTGTCAATACACTGTTACAATACTGTAACAAGAGTATATTATGGACAAACTAAGCTAGCGGTTGGATTTACTAAACCGTTTAGTAAAACCAACCGCTAGCTTTGTCCATAATATACTATTCCACAGTGAGATTTACTAAACAGTTTTCTCCGTGTAAGGTTTCGCAACAAGCGACTGTCTCAAGGAAATATATCAAAGATGTTTCTAACTCGATGAAAAAGCAATTGAGGTTTAAGAGAGAGAAAACTAAAAAAATTAGTGCGTATAAGTGGGAAAATTGGAAAAGTTATTTAGCTGTTAGAAATTTGAGGAGTATAGACTTATATTATTTGAAAAACTCTTGCTTTCATAAATCTTAAAGTGATTTTTATGATCGGTATACCTGAATTAGAGTCGAGGAGTATCTGAGAACTATAAGGCATGCCTGCTGGGACGGATTAACATAAAATTTTAGTAGTAAGACCTTTTAGTATTTACTACTAATAGCTTTACAACTCGTCATATTTCTAAAATATGAAGAGAAACTAAAGATTATTGTACTTTTCCTAATTTTACTATCTACTAAAATCGAGACTAAAATAGGAGATGTTTCGTTAAAATGGGGAAAACGCAGAATGAAAAAAGAATCATATAATTAAAGGCTTTCAAAAA
This sequence comes from Synergus gifuensis, assembly GCA_904066015.1. Taxonomy (NCBI): domain Eukaryota; kingdom Metazoa; phylum Arthropoda; class Insecta; order Hymenoptera; family Cynipidae; genus Synergus; species Synergus gifuensis. The sequence continues at coordinate 348,999 of CAJFCO010000126.1, read as the reverse complement.
AAAACCCACACCCACAATTCACGAAGCTTTTACTCCATATATATACATATATGTTTTCGCATCAGAAGACCAAAGTGTCATCTCTGTCTGCTTGTTTTCTTTCATTAGCGGAACTTGGGCGACAAGTAGCTGGTGGTAAAAAGTACATGAGCATCTCCCTCGTGCGAAGTGCCTCCGGTCGGCGATCCAGCTACAATGTAAACAAAGGAGAGTAAGAGCTTGGTGAAAGGGGTGGCGAGGGCGCTTGCGGATTAAACCGCTCGATCCTTGAAACCTGTGGCATTTCACGGAAGAGACGCGGGATCGATAGGCGGTCGGTCGGTGAGTCGCGAAAAGTAGAAGACCATTTGGGCCATCGGAAGCGGCAGCAACAACCTCCTGCAACCTCCACAGCACCGGCATCGGCAACACGGTACGGGTAAGGCATCAGTAGCAAGGAACAGAAGCGCGTGAGCACCTTTCGCAGCCATTCTGCGGCCATGTCTGCTTCCACGGGGGGTTGGAAACGCCCGCTTTAAGACCTTTCCACCAATCCCTTTTCAGTATGTAGGGGTGTGCTGGTTGGTGGGAGTGACTGGCTCTTCCATCAGTGGACGTGGCCTTATCCTCTTGAATCACTGGTGGGGTCTGCTTTCCTTTCGCAGGTGCAGCCAGTTAGCTGGCGAACTCGAAGCGAGCGTGCTCGACTGCCTACGCCAGACTAAGATCATCAAATCCTCGCGGCGGTATCGGTTCATCTTAAAAAGCCGGACATGTGATGACCAAGTTCGAAAATTTATTTATTAGACAAGTCAAAACTCTTCGGAAGAAATTAAGGAACAAAAGTGGTTTTTGTTAAATGAGTGGAAGATTTTGTTGAGAAGCTGTTTGGAAAGGCTGACAGGTCACGAGAGGAAAAATATCAAAGGTCCTTCACCGTCGGGAGAGATTGGTTATTTAAAGATGTGGACTGTGGAAGTGATTTGGAGATCATTAGTTTATGCACCAGATATGATTCAGGGATCTTCTCTCCTACGATGATGTTTCCCTGAGGTTTTGGTCTTTACGACTAGGTCGTGATCCTTCAGTCCTGTCTTCTAGGACTGCCGAAAGTAACCCGGAATTGAAAAGTGGAAATTCTGATGAATTCCACATGAATCCTCGGGTCTCAACAATCAAAAATCCAGTGATAAAACATCATGAAATTCAAGTGCGGTCAAGTAATCACCCGTCTTGCGGATCGTAACAAAACTCCAAAAATCTGAAACACTATATAGGAGTCATTCCCTCTTTATAAATTCAAATTACCAACCAAAGATCCTTTTTCGCATTCAGAAATCAGATTGACAAGTTTCGGAAGACACTAGACTGAACACGTGGTGTCGGGTAGTTAGCAAAGTTTCAAGACATAGACATCCTTCAAGGGGTTTCGGAAAGTGCAACGATTTGGCAAGTGCGACGGGAAGTGCAATTCCCGGTTTCTGGGATTAAAACGGCAGTAAAAGTGGGTGCACTGGGGCCCTCGGGACCTTTCGGCCGATACGGGCCTGTGGAAGGTGGGCCTGGTTGTGCTCCCGGGCCCGCTGAAGGAGTGGTAGGGATAGGGGCGGCCGCAGCAGCGGCTGGGGAGGTGGAGGGTTACGGTGGCGCCGGGGGTGGGGGCGGGGGTGGTGTGGCCCCTGGAGGGTTAGTGGCTGGCACCCCCCGGATAAGGGTCGCGACCCTTGGGGGGTCTTGTTGCGCACCTCTGTCCGTCACCCAGTCCCATAATATAGGTAAGCATTTATACAGCATGTCACAATTATCTTATGATCTACTGCGATACGGTTGCTCTATTGTTATGCGACGGACAATGAGAGACGTATTGAGTATTGAATACGGTTGGACTCTCGAAGTGTCTTCTCTTCGAGCGAAAAATAAAGCAAAATATTTTTATGACTTGGTTTCGATCCTCCTCCTGTTGAAGGAGAAAGGTATTGGCAATTGTTCTCAGGTAGAGTCAAAATAGGAATTGTCTGAAGGACTTTTGTTGTCGTGTTTGAGGGACAATAGGCGGGTTATGAAGAGAGGCTTTGGGAAGAAATGTAAGATGTAAATAGGTTTATTTGATGAAACATTGTTTTATTGGTGACCCGGGTTCAAACAAAACCCTTTTTCAAACAATGGAAAAGTTTGAAGTTTATTGAAAATTCGGGTTATTTTGGGTTTTATGAAGGACTTTTACATCTTTGTTTGTTGCCCTTTCCTAGAATTTATATAAATGTATTTTATTTATTAAATCTTCAAAACCGAAGATTATAAATAATATATATGGTTCCCTTTTCTGTGCTTAAGGGCATGTGATACTTTACCATAAGAGCAAATTAGTTATACCGATTATACATTCATAATAATAAATATTTTTAGTAAATAAGAGTCAATAAACCTTCGTCTCATGTAAACGAAGGTTTATTGACTCTTATTAGCTAAAAATATTTATTATTACGAATGTATAATTGGTATAACTAATTTGCTCTTATGGTAAAGTATCACATGTCCTTAAAGAAAAAAATATTTTAACATAATAAAAATTGAATACAAAGTCAAAAGAGGTTTCTATAGCAAAACTGATAGTAAAGGTGTTATGTAAACATGAAACGTTGTAAAGAAATGGGTTATTACTAAAACAACGGGTTATTTGAAATTTTATTTCTTCATCCATCCATGAAAAGTAGACAATAGGATTTTTGTCGATATTAAAGAAGTTTTTCTGTTTTAAATAATGCTAATTATTTTGGTATGAAATCGGTTGTTTCGCATACTAAATATAATAGTTTTAGTTGCAAATAAGTGGTATAGAACTTTTAGAGGCTGGAGAAGGAATGATTTGAACATAATAATTGAATCCGCGTCCGATAACGTATAATTATAAACACGAGGATTGACGCATAAGCTCGAATCATAAATTTACATAAAACAGGATAATTGCCTTGCCTATATCATTCCAGGGACGAATCCAGAAATCCTGTGTCTTTCTTCAATGCTTGGAAAACAAAGGACAATAGGGGGGCCATGGCCCCCCACTGCGGACACTTCCTTTCTATTTCACATTTTTCTTTCATTTCGAACCTAATTTGAATTATGCTGGTGAACTCATAATAGAATTATCTTTCTAGATTTATAAGCACAGTGGCCTATATTGAGCATAAGATTTCTATTACAAATGTTCTTTTAACCTGGACGGTTGTTTATGAGCCATCTTTTAAATTTGGATAGGCCAATGACTAGCGGATGACAACAGGCCATTCACACTTTTATTCAATGTAATACTTATTATTGCATCAAAAATCTTTAGAATAATAATTATAATGAATTTTGAAAAGTACACAATTACGTAAATTTAAAAATTTTCATTTTGAAATTCGTTTTTGTTCTTGTATTCGTATTTATATAGTGGAAGAATTCTTCATCACACTGTTGCATGTGTTAGGGAGTAAATATGAATAATAAGAGGATCAGTGACACGAGGTTGACCCTAAATAGAAAAATTTATCGTAGGATTAAAAACTTCGTTAGCATATCAGTGACATACAGCAGACTTTAAAAAACTCAATTTTTTTAGTTCAGCTTCTACACTTTCTATATAAAAATTGATCATCGATATACAACATTTTTAAAACACTTCCCGAAAAAGTAGGTATTTTTAATTGATTGATAAAATAGATTATAATTTGATATACAAATCTCTATACATAATTTTCTTGAATTATTGTATATTTTCTGTAACCTAGTTGTACTAAGTAATATTTGCTTTTTTTCTAAAAGTTTAAAGAAGGTTAGAAAGAAAAAGTCTTTTAATTAAATGAGAGCGTGAACTTCTTACAACTCCTGGAGGAGAATTTTATGAAAAGTTCGCACAGATTCTTTCTGAAGTTTTATTCAAAGTTTCTCAACTTTAAACGTGTGTAGTCTATATACAAGATAAGTGTTATACAAAAAACTTATTCTTAAATTTTAATAGTTTTGACACGCAAAATGTAAACAAGAGTACAGATCAAATTATGCAATGTGATTAATGTTAAACAACTTAATATCACTAGCAATATGATCCGTGATTAATTTAATGATCCGATTAATTTCTCGTTTTTGCATTTCTTTTGTTATATAAAGATTCAGAGGATTCTAAATGAGAATCCAATGCAATTTCGTAAAATACTTTTAAATTCCTTAACATTATTCAAAGTCACATGAAATCTCATTAAGTCCCTTAAAATATCACCTAAAGATACAATGAGTAATATCCCAATAACTATGAAAAAATCCTTTAAATTCTGAAAATCACTAAAATTCCTGGAAATAAGATTTCATGTGATGGAAATTATAGAAACGAAGGAAAATTTCTCAGTGATTTTTTTTACTGTTATATATAGAACACAACGATGATCTTTTTTTATTTATTTTTTTTTTAATTTTAAGTGGCAGAAACAATCATAACACCAGTTTACGATGTATGAGAGCCCTTACAAGCAACATTAATTTTCAATTCGCCGTAAAGAGTGCTGATGCTAATCAGTCAGAGCTGCCGGAAAACACGGTGATAACACCGCGAGTTATCTTTTCACGATCGCGTACCGGCGAAGATCATAAAGCTTTTTGGTGCTGCGAGCAACTCGATAGTTAATGGTCACGTCCGGCGAGACAGTGATCAATGGCACACGTTAAGGGTTAAGTCAGTTGAGGATATTTAAAGGTCAGGGAGAGAGAAATACTAGAAACTTTCTTTAAATGTATTGAGACCATACATATACATGTAGCGTAAGAATTCTAAAAAGTAAAGTGTAAATAAGTTAGCTTGCATGCAGAAAATCTGCAGAACATCTTGAATTTAGCTTCTAAATGAAGTGAGAATTTTTATTTTAAAAATATACATTTTCGTAACTGGCAAACGTGGCAAATCAATTGTCATTAATCAACTCTTGTGAGATTAATTTATCTTCTGACTGTCGTTAAGACTAAGACTGAAAAATCTGTTATTGAAATAAATAAATAAAATAAATTGAATTAATTTATCTTCCAATATATTTATAGGGATTCAGATTCTGAAATTATGAATTAAATTGCAAGTTGCAAACTTGTAACTTACTTATAAAATATTCGAATAATTATAGGAATTTCTTGAAAATATAATGCGTGAGGTTGTTAATGAATTATCCACCGTAAACTAAAATATACACGCGGAAAAAACTATTTGTCGAAACTTTCCTTGATTGTCATCGACTTTTGGATAGGACAAGAGTTTTCATATTTTTCATTAATGTTTTTTAAAATCTCAATTTTTCCCGCGTACAATATTTATTACATTAATGATAATTCTCATCAGAGAAGGTACTAGATTTGTGTAAAATTTGACCCCCCCCCCAGTTTTTGTCAAATGTCCACGTTTTGGGACCCCCTGAACCCGAAAAACATGTTTTTACGAATGTGTCTGTCTCTCTGTGTGTGTCTGTAGATTTTTAGTTTGTGAGCACGATAACTTTCGAAAAAATTGACCGATTGGATTGTCCTTTGGTATACTCTTTTAGTGTCCTTAAAGTTGAAGGTCAAGTTCGTTGGCCAGCCATTTTGGTTAAAAATTCAGAAAGTTGGAGCATTTTGAAAAATTTTGAAACCACTTTTTTTTTTAATCTAAAAATTCTAATGACGTATGTTCGTAGTACTCAAAAAGTCGAACAATTTTTCTTAATGACTTTATTGGATAAAAAAAAATTGAAAGACTTATAACATTTTGAAAATCCAAAAAAATGAAAGAAAACTTAAATTAGAAGCCAAATAACGCACGATATGAAAAAAAGTCTAAATATGAAAAATGTTTCTTTTTGAACGCCCTATAGGATCGGCATAACAACTTTTTGAATTTCCTTAAAAAATCGAAAATTCAAATTTTGAGCTAAATAACGCGAGATGCAGAGAAAATGATAAGAAACATAATTATTGGCCTTAAAAAGATCTACAAGTTCTCCTTTGGTCATTTTTCAATAGGATGAGTAGTTTTCGTTTTAATCATGAAAAATATTGTTAAACAGAACCGAAGCGCGAGGTTTAAATCAAATATCGAGCGCGAAGCGCGAGTGCCCTGATGAGAATGTGCTCCTTAAGGTCGATAGAGTCTTAAGTAAATTAGTTAACTTTTGCATTCAAAGCTGTAATTTAATTTAATTTAAATTTAATTTAATTAAATTTTAAAAAATATATAAAAATATAAATTACAAATATAAAAAAATAAATCAAAATATAAAAATATAAATTATATATAAAAAATATATACTTTAATTAAATTTAAAAAAAATATATAGGTTCAAGCGTCCTATAAATATTTTGAAGCGCGAAGCGCGACGTGTATATATTTCGGAGCGCGAAGCGCGCGATGAGAATGTGTAGATTTTTTTTAATTACAATACTGTGAAACTTAAACATTCCTCCCTTTCTTATTCGCTGTTCTAAACTCAAACGCTCTTGAGTTTTCTTCTATTGGTATACATACTTAATGGTGGAATTTCTAATGCCCTCCAGAGCGGTTTACAGAGTCTGCTATATCTTCCTTTGCTAGCAGGGGTTGAATCACAAGGTCAGACTTTAAGGGTAGATTGGTTGAAGGTAGGAGAAAGAGAAGTTTGTTTGGTTGACAGCCCCAGTTGTAGCTTCGAGGGCTCCGCCCATCGAAGGAAGCCGCAAAAAAATTCAAGGGAATTCAGCAATGGCGATAAAACGCCAGGAGAATCAAAACGAGGGAGAGAGAGAGAGTGAATAAAACTTAAGGGGGAAGAGAAGTTAGTTAGGTGGGTCGGAGAGAAATCGTTAATTATTGACGAATTATAATTACCAACCCAACTGGTGTACACGATACCGCACGGAACTCCGTCGGAAGCCTGGTTGATTGTATATATACATATGAAAAATAATTTCTCTTTTTTATTATGTTCACTGCGAACGATAAATTAATTGGAATCGATTAATCGATCGAGTCTTTGATAATTAAGACGTTTCGCGATCTTATAACGATACCCTGCACTCGCGAAATCATTCACTCTTTCTTCTTCGACTTTTGAAGCGTGAAGTTCGACGAATTTTCGGTAATTAAAGCGAAAAGTCCATGCTTGATTGAATCTCTTAGGATAAGTAGGTTCAAGGTCTTGATGTTCAATTACGGTATTTATCGTTTTACTACTCAGTCCTTTTTTGTACATGAGGAGTAGACTGCTATACCTTTTTGATTTTTTTAGTAAAATATATTCAAAAATTTGATGATGTTCTTGATGCTTTTTGACAGTTTGATGGCCAAAAATCAATTGAATGTGTAGAGAATACAAGATCTCATGAAATTCGAAGATTCTTATTCGTTCCAGATCGATTTAGCTACCGACTGTTCGTTTTACTCGTTTGATTTACGATCGGAAATTTGAGCCGTGCGAACGTCTGGTGAGAAAGGCTCTGCAGTAAATATATTCTTTACGGATCTTAAAGCGTAGAATTCAACATTTCGAATATTCGCACAAGTCTTTTGCGAGCTCTAAATCTTGATACACATTTTTTCCTAAGTCTTTTTCCGGCTTAAAAACTACGGAAATGTTATAAAGATGGAATGATTTTAAATATAGTCCATTTTGGAAATTAAATAATTTGAATTTGTGCTGATGAAAAAGGCAAAATTGAATTTGACCATGACGAACTTTTACAGAAACAACTGGTTACCATTGAAACTAATTTGCAATAAAAGTTCACCTTTTTCCAATAAATAAATCATTATTACTTCGCATTAAAGTCTATTAAGTTTTTATATTAAAGTCCGATTTAAATATATCAAAATAATTGTCTACTGATGTTGAGTCGTGTATAAACGAGTTTACGCATTATGATAATCAGTGTGACAAGTCGTTAAAGCAGATAATTTCTCTAGTCTATAGTTGTATAAGTGAAATTCCCACCTGATCGGTTATGAATTACAATGTAAATAATTAGCAACGTTAATTAGATTCAATAATAGATTTAATCAGCATTTAATCTAATGTTGATATCAATTGACATATTAAACATTTATTTAGATTAATTATTAATTAACGTTAATAAGTTATCTATATCAGTCTATATAATTATTAATAAGTAAACATCTTTTTATATATAAGTCTTTTTATTTACATACATAATTAGATTGAAATTTGCCTAGTAAATATCTCGATTCTTTGTATTCTTTTTACAGCTCTGCATAAATCAAAATTAAGTACACGTGACTTTTCTTATCTAAAAATAGAAAGCTGTAAGGGAATGTAAAATAGATTATGCAAAAGTACCTTATATTTCAAAAAGTTTAAAAAGTCGTTTTTTATTTATTAATAGTGTTGATTGTAGAGTTAAATAATAATATGGAAGATGATAAATGGGTATTTTGAGTAAAGTAAAGAAGCAATAAAAGGATTTCAATTATTCATTTTTCTTACATGTTTGAATTCATATTCATCTTTTGCATATATGTTTTTTTTTTATCATAGACTTGTTGTGGGAATTTTGTTTTTTATTATTTACGTTTCAGAGATTTATGACTTCTAATTATAATGTAACTATTTTTGAACGAAAGGTATTTTTATTTATTTTTATTTATGAAAAACAAATACTGCCTTTGCGAATTTTTTAAATTGAATAACTTATCTAATAAAATTATTATTTCAGGAAGGTGCGGGTTGGCGATGCTCCTGTCGTGTGCGGGATGCGAAAAGCCGATTTTGGACAAATTTCTGCTTAATGTTCTCGACCGAGCTTGGCATGCAGATTGCGTTCGGTGTTGCGCGTGCGGGAGTGCTCTTCAGGACAAGTGTTTCTCCAGAGAGTCGAAATTGTTTTGCAGAAATGACTTCTTCAGGTATGTTAATACTAGAAAGTAATTTATTTAAGTTAGATATTTTTTAATTAATCCCATAAAATTGCATTACAAACTGAGAATGATGATGGACCATTAGCAGAAAATCTGAAAGAATAATATTTTTTTTTTATATTAACAACAAGCTCAAGCAGAAACTTATGATTTATGAAAATATATTTTATACTATTAGTAGAACAAAGACAATGATAAACAATGAATGAGGATGTTCATGACCGAGATGCAACGTGATATTGTAATTACAATAGAATTCTTCTAAGAATGAGAAAACAATCCGGAATCTCTGAGCCTCTCGCTGCGAATATTATCGAGAGGCAGTTTCGCTATGAACTTTTTTCTTTCAAACCGCAAAGAACGTGCGGGACAATTCTACTAGACCGCTTAAATACAGACCTGTGTGCGAAATGATGATCTAAACGTTTTCTTTTCCTCCATCACGACAGAAAACGTGGCACGGGATGTAAAAAGTATTGCGGGTCGCTTTGAATCAAAGAAGAACACCTTGACACTTTCGCGGTATTTCTCTGAATCGTAAAACTTCATGCTGAGAACTGACCGTGGTTAAACTCAAAAAATTACATCTAGCCCAGTTTCAATGACGAATCAAACAAGTATTGAACTAATTTTTTTAATTTGCCTCTATAAATTAAAAAAATTTCAAATACAATTCCAATGTGTTTCAAATACATTCCAAAGAAATTGGAATCTTTTTGCGATATACAGAGCCACTCGGCAAGGTGAAATTTTTTAATACAATAACTATGGAATGACTCGAAAATTAACAAAAATCACATTCTCTTTGTTGAACTTGAACTCATTGAGAATACTGAGGGAAATTTTATCAGAAATATGGAGACGAATCCACAGAACCTTCTCAATGCCTCTTTCCATTTACTTGTCATCCACACCTGTGACTTACTTGAAACGTTTACAACGAATCGCGGGAGTCCTTGACATTTTGCGAGATCATGCTTCAACCGCGAAGACCGCAATGAGTCGTAGGTCGCGCCGTGTCAGAATGCGTTTTAACTTTTTTGCAAGAGGCTGCTTAAACCGTGAAAAGCGTTCTTCAGAAATAAAGACAACTAAAGCAAACTACAAGCAAACTGGAAGAGAACTATCGAAAAAAGTACCAAAAAGTATTTTTCCAAATTTTGAGAAAAATTAATCAAAAATCGTTGAAAAATGTATATCTCAATTTTCATTGAATTTTTAACTTCACGTGGTGGTTATTGGCACGTTCCGGAAATTTAGTTTTAAAAAATTACGTTTTTAATTATTATATAGTACTCTTCATTATTAAATGCAACTGTTTTATGAATTTACTCTCTTATAAGTATATAAGAATACAAAAAGTAATAATCGTTGACATTTTATGTCTCTCCTCACAATTAATAAATGTCAAGTTCCTTTTATTTTTTATTTCCATTTCTTTTCTTTTCTTTTTCGTTTTATTATCACGGTTGAGGAGTGTGAAGATTCTCTATAAATGTTGTTAAATATGGGGGTCATCACTGAAATGTTGTTTTATTACATTCAACAGTTTTAGCTCAGCCTTAAAGTTAACGACGAGTAGTCTATAATTATACAGCAATTCAATTACACTTTATTACCCATAGTAACAAAGGGCTGCATTTATTCCTTGCCCCTTTGACTCCATGTTAATCAAAAAGAAATCAACTTAAAATAAGGTATTGAGTTGGACTGGTTAAATATTCAGATTTTAGATTTAAAACAGTGAACGTAAAACACCCTTGTATAAAACAAAAACTACCCTGTTTAAAATTTGAATTGTTTGATTCAAGCAAAGTTTATTTATATTCAAAAAAAATTATTTTGAATTATTTTAATTTAAAGAAACTGTTTGTTTAATTCCAAAAAAATTTGTTTGAATCAAAGAAATGTTTCTTTGACCGTATATCAATACTACAATTTCTTTGATTCAAAGAAACTGTTTTCTGGGTGTATATTTCTTATTTCATGCAAGAATTGGTTTAGATTGAACTCTGTTGGAATCCAGTGTTGTAAAGACTCTTTATAGATCCTAATTCGAATCGGATCCTTTAAAATTGTTTAGATTCAATTCTTGAATAAACGGTGATTCCAAGCTTTTCAGTTGGAACCTATTTTAAAAGGTTCCTTAGGGATTTGGTTTGAACTTGAACCTCTTAATTTCTTACAGATTGGAACCTAACTCTTTTGATGGACCAATTAGGTCCGTGGACCCTTTTTACAACTTAGGGGTTCCGATTCCTTATTTAATGTATGAAACTTCATTTGTAATTTTTTTTTGGTTTTCAAACTAAAACTAAATCGTTTTTATTGTTTCAATCGAAGGTTTGATATACACCCCCTAATTAAAAATAATCCAGTAATTAAAAAATAATAAGTGAATGTAAGTTCTAATTTGAATTGTATGTTCGTGTATTATTTAATGCAATAAATATTTCCCGGCATCTCATCGCTGTCATCCTCCGCTCGACAGCTGCCTCTCATCTCAGAATGAGCATTTGATATGCGAGTCATGAATATTAACGATGGCGAGTCTTGTCGACGCGCAATTATTTATTATTGTTATTGCCATTTTTTTCTTGACAAAAAAAGCATATATTGGCGACAAGATTTCGCTAAATGCTTTTCCCTCGCGTGATTTCTGGCGGCGATGAACGATCCCCTTGTGCGGAAGAACGAACTTTGCTGCGACGAAGGGAGTTCTTTGATACTTATGCCAACGAATGTATAACGAACGTGTTGTATACTTTACGAGCCACTTTGCATCTCAATGAAAAATTCATTTGCGTGAGTGGAGAGAAAACTTGGAACGGTGGACACTGCACCGATCGCTCGCTGCTATAGTTTTCCATCGGGCCTCGATCACCTTTGATCAGTATGGCCAAACAAAATCAATCGTTGCAAAACCAATGTTGATAGTTTTCACAAAAAACATTCTGTGGATCAGAGTTAATGGTTTTTTAAAGGAAATCTCTTGTGTTTGTTATGGCAGCCGAAAAAATCATGAAAATAGAGCAATTACGTGACTTCGAAAAAAAAGCAATTAAAAAGGCAAAATAAAATATAATTGTATATGTAACATTCAGTAAACAGCATGTGATGAAGTGCAAGCAGTTTAATTTTTGTTTTTGGAATTTTTTGTTTCCAAAAAGAATAACGCGTTTGTTAGGGTGAATGAAAAACTGTTCATATGAATATAATTGTAAATTCAATGTTATTTTTCAGAAATGTAATTTAAAAATACCCTGCAGTAAACAATTTAAATAGAAATTGCTTTTTGTTGCTATGTATTTTTATTATACAACATAACTTCAGGACTTAAAAAAAGATGTTTAATGAAGATCGTGGTATTTCGAAAATCATAGAAATACTTCGTTCCTCGTCAAAAATCCTAAGGATTAAATCACAGACATTTCACTCTTGTTATTTATCTCTTAATCATATTAATAATGTGTAAAAGCACATGTATAATGACAGCCCACGTGGATTTAAACATAAAATTTAAAGTTCGAAAAATGAAGGCAGGTTGCCAAGCCTGTTCAGGCGACTAATTACGCTATAATATTTGTGAGTCACTGCCCTGCATGTATCATTTTGTGTTTATAAAGACGGCAACAAAGTGCAGAAGCCGACGAGGATGTCACACTAATTCAAAGGAGATCGTTAATCTGCCCGAACTAGAAAAAAGTGCTCTACCCGTTGTCAATGAGCATTTACTGCTTTATACCTCGAGAGTCCCACAGTTTTATATCTTGCCAGTGGAGGATCGATTATGATTTTACGCGCTCGTATCTCGAGATTTACAATGCATAAAATGCCTTTTTTTTATCCCTTTTTTTTATGTTATTCTTGTCCATTTGCGGCTGGTTCTCTCTCGTTTTTTTGAGAGAACTTGGCGGCTCATTCCCTGACTCGTTCGACTTCAATATTACACAGTTTATCGCCGTCTACTAGACGATTATACGACGAACCGGAACCCTCGAAGCACCCAGTCGAAGAAACGGTATAAGCGATTATGGTAACCGGCCCCGTGTCTCGCGGGAAGGCCCTTGAAGGCCGATAATGGTCCTCCTCGGGGGCCCAACGAGCGATGCCCCTATTCCACCGCACTCGTGGTCCAACTGAGGTCGAAACTCGAACTTGAAAATTATTATTAGGGCCCTTCGGGGAGGAAATGGCCGATTACGAGGCCGGCAAGAGTCGATCGCCGACATTCGGGGGACGATAACATAAAGAAAATAAATAGTCCGCTTTATTACAACCTTGAACGTCCAGCCAGACCACTTGGAAAAGCGGAGCCACACATTATAAATAAAAACCTGATACAAAATATGAAAATTGCCTTTACAATCTAGACTTTTGCATTTTTGGTAATGGGCATTATTTAATTATTTATGCAGGAATATTTTATACCCGAGCTTTAGGGAGGTCCAAATATATTTTTTTGTTTAATATTTTTGCATGCATAATTGCTGAAATTGTTGACTTTGTAGTAGGTTATAAAATAGGATTTATGGAAACACTTGATATAGATTTAGAAAATATTTGACGACGGAGCATTCGTGCAGAAATTGTTCTAAGTCCATATGTAGGAAACAATTACATGACTATTCAAAGTTGCATACTCAAAAATATTCCAAGTTCATATTATGTAAGAAAAGTTATCAAAAATAGTCAAATGGATGTGCTTGAGTTTGTTATTAGTTTATATTATTAGATTAATGTCATCATTATGTTAGATTTTCATATTGTCTTATCATTTTTGAGTTTGAATTTAAGTTCGTCTAAATGTTGCATACGAACGGTTTTGATTGTAAAAAAAAATGATGGTCTGGAATTTACTGTAAGAATATTTCCAGCAACAAAATTGAAAATTACTGTATTTTTATAATGCAAATCCTTCAAACTTATCTTCTTTCCATGTCTCATACATTTACTTTTAATTTTCACTCTGTTTCGCGCAGTTTTTAATTAAAATTTTTGAACAGACGCACATAGTTTCGCGTATTTTATATTATAATAAAGATATTTACGTTCATTTTATTACTCCTGTTTGGCGCCGTACCTTCGTTAGCAAAGGGGCGGGTATATATTTAAACATTTCAACGATAGACCACATCTGCGTGTGGCGGGAATTTCAAAATGTTCCAAACACGCCCCGCGCTAATATATATCCACATTAGAGTTTCGACGTTTCAAGGTTTTTAACCAGTATTATAGCTCCCATAAGCAGTTACGCTTCCACGGTAATAAATTAACTTCAGGTAAAGTTTTACCGGCCTCGCGGTGTTAGTTTGTTGCACGTTATTTGTTTTGATTTTAATGAAACACTTTCTCATCATCTCCCGTCTACACAGGTTTACCCAGATTTAGAACTTGCCCCAATTGACCCCACTGCAAGTCGGGTGCAATTCGGGTGCTATTATAAGGAAATTATTTTCTTAATGTTTTAGATTCTTAATTTCTAAACTGGGGCTATTAGGGCTCCAGTAGATTTGTTCTATTAACAATTGGGGCTTGCTAGATATCGCTTTAATTTAGGCACTAATGGGGGATTAATCAGATCCTAACTATATCCGTTATAAAAAACTACTTAGAACCTGACTTGGGTCCTAGTGCAATTTCTACCCGGGATAGTAGCAGTCTATTGTCGAATTTAGCCCAAGTTGGAAAGAAGCCATAAAATAAACTACTGAAAAAGCAAATAAAATCACACTGAATGTAAAATTGAATAGAAACATGTAAGTTGAGTGATTCGGGTGCAATAAGAGAATGCATAAAATTTGACGGGGAGGCATTTTTTATTGTCGTGGGAGCCGAAGCCGTTTGGGGTCTTTCTGATCCAGAAAGGGTCCACACGTCGAACGTCCAGGCCCTCCTTCAAGTGTAGTCGGTTCCTCGAGACGTCGAAACTCGAACGTGGAAATATTATAAATGTGGCGTGACGGTTGCTCGAGAGAGTTTGTTGGGCGTGACGGCCGTGTAGTCGGCGCAAGACGGCGCAGGTTCCCTTCTCAGAAGGTCCAGCCATCAGCAAGATTCATAAAGAGGATGTTTTTGCCAGCCATTCCTATATACAGGCGGTTCTTGCGTCATAAGTTGAGGTTGTGTGGAAAAAGGGGTGTACTTTGAATTTGATTCTAATCTCCGTACGATGACCCGCATAAATTAGGTTGAAAATATAAATATAAATACTGATCTTTACTCTGTAAGTGAAGATACACAGAACAATGGTATCTTCTTTTGAAGAGCATCAAGCAAAATTGGATCCTGGATAGCCTCGGATAGTCAAGAAAATTAAGAAAGGTTTCATTTATGAAGAATGCTTCATGCTTAAAGAAGATGTTGAAATTTTGATTGGTAATATGGTAATAAAGAACATAAAGTGATGATTCTGATTTGTGGTTTGTTGATCTCTTATCGAAATGATGGCGCTACGATTCCAACGAGCATGTGTAATTTAGGTGTAATTAGGGGGTGAGAAAACAATCCGCTAGAGGCAAAAGGACTAATAACAGGTCTGCTCTAATAACAGGCTCAGAGAAGTTCTATTTAAAGAATCCATTCAAGCAAAAGGAATCTCCCTTAAGTCAAGAACTAAACATCTGGAACAAATGGAATTCCTTGAATGGAATTCTTCCTACAGGTCGGCTACGTTTCAAGTTTAAGTTTTCAAACCGAGTTCGCAGTTTATTAAAACTTCTTATTTAAGATTCAAGTTGCGTGCATAATTTACTTTACCTTTCAAACAATATCCAAGTACAAGAAATGCAGTAAATCTGACTAATCGGACAAAGTTGCTATTTAGAGAATGAATGTAGTTTTCACACAGATAGTATACTGTATATAATTAATGAACAATACAATGGAAAAAATAATAGGTGATGAAAGATTTGAATTATGTTAACTCTTATACATCGTGATCATTTTTCTGCTAAATTCCAGACTGCTCATTAAAATGATATGTAACATATAAATCTCCAAGTGTCTGAAACCGGTATATATGATAATATTCATAACTAATTGTAAGCATCAGTTCATCACAGGGTCATGGTGAGTGGATTTTCAGTGAGAAATATACTATAATATTCAACTGATGATATCGTCTTATAATTTGTATTGACAGCAGATGCAGAAAATTGCAAATTGGTTCAAAGTTCAGATGATTTAAAATTATAAATTTTGATCGTTCAAAATAAAAAAAATAAAAAAATGATATGAAGCAAATGTGAAGTAAATAAATAATTGTATTTGGTCCATATATTCAAGTGTTTGAGTACAAAGGCCGACAGACAGACGAAAGTAACTGACCGTGGATAGGACACCAAGGAACCACGAGGCTCGGGTCCATGGTAAATCGCGTCAGGCCCATCCCTTTTTTTATCGGATCCATGGAGCACAGTCGTACTATATTTCTCGTTCCAGAGGAGAAGATTTCTGACTACTTTTTTACCCTCGGCTCTTCCAGTTTCTTTCGCTTTTTTTCTTTCTATATCGTACTCAAGTTTCCCACCCTAGATAAAAACTATAGTATTGTTAATCGATGATGCTCGCTTGGTCAAGAATTTCAATGATCACAATGATGGGATTATCCATCAAAAAATTGGCTGTCTACTTGATTTTTAGCATCAATATTTAATGCTATTTTTTGTATAATATTTTATAATATGTATAACTTTCGTTACTCTTGTTAGACTAGAATTGAAATCCACACTCAGAAAAAAGTTTGGTTGATTCAAAAAAAATTTGGTTGAATCAACCAAATAAATGCATTGCTATAGGGTCAATCAAATGTTTGGTTGATTCAACCAAATTTTTTGGTTAATAAAGTTTGGTTGACTGTACTAAATATTTTGGTTGATCCAACCAAATGTTTTAGTTGATCCAACAAAATATTTTGTTTAATCCAACAAAATTTTTTGTTGGTTTAAAAAAAAAGTTTTTTTGATTTCCAATATCCTCTATAACCTATTCAATAATGGAAATGAATACACTTATATAAATAAACATATGTATACACGGAGAAAACTGGATAGTCAAATTTAGAACAGCCATCTAAGATATGTCAACCTGAATATCTAAGATAGTAAAGTCGATTATCCCAATAATGTTCAGATTGTATATACAGATTTTCAGGTTAACTATCTTAGAAGGTTGTCCTATAGTTTACACTCCAGATAGTCAGTTTGACTATCCGTTTTTCTCCGTGTAATATATATAAATACACTTATTAAATATATATAAATACACTTATATAAATACACTTATAGAAATACACACTGTTAAATAAATACTATTCACTTTTCGAGCCGTCAACCAGCATACGCGTCATACGCGTCGCGTCGGTATGTTTAGTTAGTCAATGAAGTTATTTGGTTGAATCAACCAAATCATTTTTTTACACTAACCAAATCATTTTCTAATAAATAATATGTTTCGTTCAACACATTTATTTGGTTGAATCAACCAAACATGCTCAAACAAATAATTACTTTGAATTGACCATATGAAATTGTTGCGTTTTTTCAAAGGAACCAAATGTTTAGTTGCGTTAACCAAATTTTTTAGTTGCAACAAACAAACTAGGTTAAACAAACTGTTTTATTGAATCAACCGAATTTTTTCTCTGAGTGCAACTTCGCAATCATCAGTAAAAATTGTTTTCTTTTCAGGCGTAAATATTAAGATGATCGAGACTCCCTTGTACAAAATTTTATGATCGCAATATATTGCTTTTTCTGTTCTTGTTTTCTGCATTTCTTTTTTTATTAGTTGTCTTAAACCCGAAACCACGTAACCCATTCTGTTAATGGTCTTTACAGCCAGCCCTCTTTTTCCACTGGTGGATTATATATAAGAGCCAGACTTGGACGCACGCGAGAGAACGAGGGCAGCGCTCTCAACATTAAAAGTTAGACAGGACCTGCTAATCGCTCTAATTAATTAAACAATTCTTGTAATTAAACGAGCGGGACGCGCGACTAGAGAATTCGAGGACAAAAACCTCACAATCAGGAACTCGACTCCACAAGAAGTTGGGTTTAAAAAAAAGGAAAGGTCGCATCGCACTACTCTTCTTGTTCTCTAATTCAGACTCTTTCTCAATTGTGAAAAAAAAAAATTTGAAAAAATTCTCACTTTCATTCATGAGAAGCGCTGACATGCGTTCGACAGAGTTTTTTTTATTATTTTGCGAGAGATTGAGCATCATTAATATTCATGATCGGAATCATTCATGTTTCTGGAGATTAATAGTTCTCAGTATCTATTAGAATTTCTTACCGGAATATGAAGAATTTTATGCAAAGAATGCGAACTGGATTTTAAAATTGGTGGAATCCTTCGTTAACATTTTTATAGAAAAAGGGTCGATTGAATTTGCCGTAATATTGCGGTATCAATTTTTTAAAATCAGAATAATTATAATAGAAAGTAAAACATAATTATTTTTCTTATATTTACATCTGTGCAAAAATTATATACCTGCAGTTTTGAGTGTTCAAATGGGCGAAATATTTTTTTCCAAATTCTACTTTATCCATATACATATATTGTATCAACTATAAAATAATAATATTCATTACAAGTATTTTCTATACAGAATTATTTTCAATACAAATAAATCAATACATATTTTAAAAAACTCTTTCTATTTGAACGTTCAGAACTTTCCAGTCATCATCAAATATTTTTATCGTGATTTGTGGTATTTGAAGTTTAGTGAAAGTCGTCTAGGAAGAAGTGTAAAACCAAAAATAGATTTTTGATAAATTATTTTCTGAACTATATAAAATAGCTGAAGTCGTTTCTATAGTTTTATAGACTCCTTTATAGCTTCTTCGAGATACTTCTTCCTTTTTGCATCATAGACTTTGTTCTGTGAGTTTTATGGACTGCTTTTATAACCGCTACCGCATCTTTAATATAATCAGTTTTTAGAGCAACTAGTATAAATAAATAAAGTAAAGTATAAATTTATACAATTTTTAATCTTGTATAATATACACATATTGCAGATGTTCACACAGTTATGACCATCTAAATCGACGAGTGTGCAAAAACTGAAAGATTTAACTGCCGAATAAAATTGTGGCTTGGTAAAAATATAAAAAATAAAATTTTGATTTACTATCCTCTGGCGCCACCTGTTTTTGATTAATCTGCATCTATTTGGTTCATCAGAAATTTTATACGGGAGGCATGAAACGGAATAAATTCAAACGTGACGCGCGTGAAACGCAGTCCTCAGTTTGTAAACTTTTTAATGCGAAACATGACTAGCAATTCCCGCAGGGCTTTAATATCCCAGTTCGATGTTTAATCTAATTTTTTTTTGTCTTGTGTCTTTGCAGGCGTTACGGCACGAAATGCGGCGGCTGCCTCGAAGGAATCAATCCGTCGGACCTTGTGCGAAAGGCGAGAGACAAGGTTTTCCACCTGAATTGTTTCACCTGTCTGGTTTGTCGGAAGCAGATGAGTACTGGCGAAGAACTTTACGTCCTGGACGACAATAAGTTCGTCTGCAAAGAGGACTACCTATCGGGGAAAACTTTACCAGTCACGCATCACGTCCATGGACATCACGGTAATTATAGAAACACCAATAAATAATTGATAATTATTAGTCAGGCACAAAAGATTAATTAGCGAACTAAAGCGGAATATTGCGCAGGGTGGAAGTCAGAAAGGCGTCTTTCAATCGCCACATAATTGAGAGTTCGGTAATCATGACTTTGAAAAGTGCTAAATATTTTCTATGGTTCAAATGGCACCTGAGATATGCGTTGGTGTTTTCAAAGTCATTTAGATTGACTAAAAATAAAATAAAATAAAACTACTAAAATGTTTGAAAATTGTTTGGCAAATGTACTTCCATTCAAATCAAATAAATTTCTAGAAAAAATATAGATTTTGTTTAGTGATACAAAAAATGAGGCTTTGGAGTTAATTTCAATCTTTGATTTTTAGTCATAGATAGTCCGAAAGATAGTCACCCAAAAATATTCTGTTTATGTTCATATAGGTTTGCCAAGTAATCGGTTAAAGACGTCTTTCTGACTTTTTCGCTGCCGGGATAAAAGGGTGAGAAAAGGTAGTTAACACAATAAATAATTTAGAATAGCTTTAAGGTATATTTTATTACACTCTTACTCTCCCGTGTGGAAAATGGCTGGGGCGCTGATCAGGCCCAAATTAACCCGACTAAACACTAATGTCGCGCTAATTAAACACGGACTAACGGTGTCCGTGTAATTAACGGTTGTCCACAATGCATTCTCTCACAAAAAAATATTAATTTATCTCGAGATGACTAATCGATACATCTAAAAATGCATTTGTGTTTAAATTTAAATAAAATATGTATATGAAATTTTTAATATTTAATATTTTATGGGCAACACAAAATGTTTTTGTGACAAAAACCCTGCTCTTTTAGTTGACCGGGAAAAACCGGGAAATGGTCGGGCATTTAAAATTGTTCCCAAACAGTTTATTAATATTTTTAAATCTTTACTTGAAATCTTTTTAAATTAAATTTACACCCAAAATTCAGTGATCAACCCCTCGCAAAAGACTCCCAAAATATTTCTGAAGACACCAGTAGTGTGTAAATACATCATTAGAATTGTTTTCGAGTTTCCAAGACAGCAAGAGTCGTAAGACAAATGAAAAATTATATTTGATGAAAAAACTGGTTGGAAAGTGTTGGAATGACATAGCGAGACGTTGAGTGTTGGTGCATGGGCACCGACAGGGCGGCAAGCTGTGAAAACACTATGCACAAGCCTCCCCACTATGTTCCGGGTCTAGGCACGGGGTTCAAAAAAGAGAGCGGCTCGGTTTCATGGGGTTTTGTAACCATGAACTGAAAACCGAAGGTCGTTACGTTACGCAGCGGGTCCCCTTTTGTCATATGCCGACGCCAACCGCAACTGCCCAAATCGTTCTCCCGTTCTCCTCGAGGATGCTGTCTTGTCTTGTAACTTATCGAACGACCTCGTAAAGGCTTCCATGGGCGCCATTATCACGTCATATGTATTTAGTCTGGACCACGCTCGATTCTTTCTTCGCGCTCCCACGATCGATAAGACACCAATAGGAACATTGTAAAAAAAGCCCCAGAAAAAAAGGGTCCGAACTCAGAAGGTCGGCGATCTTTGTGGCTCTCGAAATTCGACACAGAACCTTATATTTGACACGTTTCTTTCTTGTGATTAATTACCCATTTTACGCGCTCCGCTTTTTTCGCTTGAAAATTCGACTCAGCTCTCGCAGAAAACCTGCTCGATCTTAAGAATGTAGGTAGATTTGAGTTTGAGGGATGGGTAAAGGAACAAATTTTATTGGGTTAAGATTAGATCATCATTTGTAGCAATGTGGATTTATAACGTGTGACTAACATTTTCTTTTTAATATTGAAGGAAAGATATTGTTTTCTGCCTTTAAATTGGAGAGGAACGATATATTTTTTAAAAATTGTAACGTGAATTTTAAATAAAAAGTCTGGTTGAAAAATGGATGAAATGACCAGGCCCGTAAAATTTCTCGCGTCGAATGCGTTGAACTGTGACCCGCTTCCCCACCCTCTCGACCTTTGATCCTCTCGAGCTGCCCGCCCCCTACTCGAGAATAAAAAAAGAAAAACGACTTCGGGACTCGAAAAGTCGACTTTTCTCACATTCCGTCGGACGAGAGAGATTTACGGGCGCCGGCGCACCCTTTCGAGAAAACGTAAAGTGAGAAGTCAATCGACACCGATTCCGAGTTGAAAGTTTCAAACCAAATGAGTCCTTGCTCCACTCGCATTTCGCAAAGAAAAAGCCGCACTCGATAATATATCGGCGTTCTTGCTACGACAGTGCGTAGAATAAACAAACAATCTGAAGTGATTAATGGCATGCTTGAAACAGAATGAAAACAAATTTCAAAAATTTTCCCCTATTTGAAATTTGACTTAGATGAATTCAAGTTATGATTTAAAAATCGTGGAAGTAATTCATTAAAGAAGAAATTCAGGGTGGCGACTTGACCGGGAAACCAGGAAAGACTGGGAAATTGACCAAGAATTTTATTCACAGAAAAAAATCGGGAAATGACCGGGAATTTGAAATTGTCCGCCAAATCGCCACCCTGAAAATTAATGCGTGCGGTTAGTTTATTGCATTTGAAGTGATGTGCCGGAATTAGAGACTTTTATTATAATTTAATTATGATTTTCATTAGCATGCCTAATCTGTATTAACTTTATGTATCTTGTTTATGATCAACATCAGTCAATACGCTGGACAGTATATTTAATGAAATATCATCTCATCCAGATGTCAGTCCGGAAATGTTATTGATAATAATTTCCCTTATAGCCTGCTATTGAATGATAAATTCAAACCCTGCTTATTCTATACATATTTCATAATCAAAGTATAATTGACATTTTAGCGCGTATCAGACTTTCGCACACTTGTTACCCTCTACCTTCGCAAATGAGATTTACGATTAAGTTATTATCTTCTTTTAGAAAAAACTTATTTATCTCTCCTGTAGGGTTTATCTTCACCTAACAATTATAGTACCTGTCCTTGGAACTTTTACGAGTTTCTAATAGCTATTTGCATAACCTGCTACAAACCTTGATACCATGTGGAAAACCGCTTTTATGGAAGACTGACAATGCAGATTGTTCGTTTCTCACATTAATTTAATGAGTTTCATCATGAACATAGAAAACAGGGGACTAGGCATGCCATTGCGGGGATGAGTCAATGAGGGGGGAAGTCCGCCATCTTTTGATGTTCCGCGACAAATATGGCAGCGCCCACATGTTTATATTTTCTTCATGGACATTCAACCAATAGAACATTCGCAAGTAGAACATCGTAAGATGGCGGCTCTCCCCACTCATGGAATTTACCCCTCTCCCGGGGATTCAACCCCCCTCGCCCAAGTAAAGGATACATGCCTACTAGGCACGTACCCTTCACTCAGGCAATTAGACATTGCCTAATTGCCTAGTCCCTTGTTTCCTATGTCCATGAGTTTCATAAATTTAGGGTTGTAGTAGCAAAAAAAGGAATATAGAGGGCACTACTAGAGGCTTACGGGCCCACACGGTATTAGAGGTGATAGTCGTTTTCTATTACCGAAGCAAGACGGTCGTGTCTGTCTGTGCTCCTCACTACGTCTCAAAATATACTTTATTTAAATAAAACGGTCGTACTACTTATTTAACATCCCCCACAGGGTAGTTATTACTCTAAATTCTAAGTCTTGCCTTCATTTCTTAGAATTATAAATTTAATGAAAAATATTGTTGTTTTTTGCAGGAGGAGATTCTTTGATGGGTTCGGGATCAGAAGACGAAGAAGAGGATGGTAGTGGTATTGGTCACCAACACCATGGAGGTGTCGGTGGACCTCATCTGGGACCACACAACTTGGGATCTGGAGGTCCGGGTAGTCAGGGTGTTGGTCACGCTAGCGATTTACCTCTCGGAAGTGATACTTGCAAGCAAGAGGATTCCGAGGATCAAGGTGAGTAAAGTGCCATACCGTTACGATTACTATCTGTATAACTATACAAGGTGTGAATGTTTCTTTCAAAATATATGCAATATTTTGATGATATTTTAATTTTAAAGGTTTTTTATTAATGAAATATTACTCTATATTGATGGGACTATGTGAAATACCTCTATATTATTCAAATGAATATTTAGATATTCGAAAATCAAACATCAGAGATTGTCATTTCACTTGGATTTAAAAAACCTCGTCGATAAAAGCACAAGTCAAAGTAGAAAGTGATGACAGACTCGTCAGTATGACGAGAAACTTCTGCAAAAAAAAAAAAAAAAACACGATATAGAGGTACTTCTGTGTGAGACAGAAACGAGATTGGAAAAAGGTGATCGCGGTAACCTGGCGTGGAAAAACGATTATAAAGTGCAGGTCTCTTACGCCTCACATTATTCGCTCCCTGCTCTTTTATCGGCTTGACAATGGATTGGTGGGTACTCACAACTCGTACAGCTTCCATCATACAAGGGTGTCTTTAAGGGGTGCCCCGTTGTGTGGTGTGACACTGTCCAAACATTTTCTTTGTCCCGTGGTTAAGACCTCCCTGGTATAGATTATCGTAGACCCTATACGCTTCAACGGGGAGCCATAATAATCCAATGGGGATATAGTGCTTCCGGGGAGCGTCGTTGTTGGCTCGATAAAGGTACAAGAAAAACTTAGTCCTCGTCTACCTGCTGACGTCTGTTTGTCCACTGAAGAAGTCATCGCGATCTCTATTCGCAAAGTTTCAATGTAGCGTGATCGAAATGACAATGCGAAACTCCCTGTTGCAGGTAAAAAAGTCGAGGTCGAGATGAGTTTGAAATTTTATATGTTGAATAGACAAAAGCTCAAAATTTGGGGTTATTTATCCACAAAAAACTCTTGGCGGATATTCTTATGTCATATTTGATATATGTATAAGAGAGGGCAGGTGACTTGCAACAACTTGCAACAACAAACGATGTAACCAAAATCAATTATCTTGAGTTGTTCAGACTGAGAAGTCATCTATTATTAATTTTATCATTTTAAGTATCAAGTTGCTCTGCTTTTCTGCTAAAGACATGAGCTTTAGGTTTTGATATAACTTAACGGACATCTGGGTGATATTCACAATTGGTTAACTTATCTGAAAGTTCGAAACGTCCTTTAAGATATGAGAGGATGTCTGCATGATGTTCTAAGAATTTCTCTTTAAAAGGAGGTTTGAGAATTTGGCTTTGTTCTGTTGAAGGTTCCTTGGACGGTGACCCGGAAACTAGAGATAGTCAGACGGAGAACAAGAGCCCTGACGGTGGAGCTGGAGGCGGAAGTGGTGATGGGGGCGCGGGATCCAAAAGACGGGGGCCGAGAACAACTATAAAGGCGAAACAGTTGGAAATCCTCAAGACTGCTTTTTCCCAAACTCCGAAGCCTACCAGGCACATTAGGGAAAGTCTTGCTAAAGAAACTGGGCTTCCTATGAGGGTGATACAGGTAAATTTCTTTTGATTAATTCATGAATACAAAGTTCCACACAAGAATAATAAACTTTTCAAACCATTGCTTGGTAAAACTCCACTGAGGATCTCATTATTTAGGTTTTTTGTTCTTTGCCCCACAACGTAGGTTTGGTTTCAAAATAAAAGAAGTAAGGAGCGGAGGCTGAAGCAGCTGACGTCGATGGGCAGGAGTCCGTTCTTCGGTGGCACCAGGAAGATGAGGGGATTCCCATTAAATTTAAACCACGGGGCCTTGGGCGGTGAGGATGGCCCGCCCCCAGGATTCCCATACTTTGCTGCCGACAAATTCGAGTTTGGCTACGGCGGACCCGTAGCGTTTCATCACGAGTTCTTCGGCGGACACCCACCACCCCATCCGCATGGACCACCTTTCAGTGGGCCTGGTAATCCTGGTGAGTCTCATGCTAATTATCCAAATATGTAGAAAGACACTTCAATAAATAATACATGTATTCTTTCCAACCTCGAATATGATATCTTGAAAAGTGATAGGGATATTCTTCCAATTTATTTTCATGTCAGTTCTTTAACAAAAAGACAGAAAAACTTCTCATTAACGAATCCAACAATTGATTTCATACATAATTTCTTAGATAATTTTTAAATAATTCTTTTCGCACTTAGTTTAAAATCAATTTGAAAAAGATGAAATCCGCGATGACAGGCCCAGCCTATTCGGAGATGGCCTAAGGTTCGACGTTCTCTGAAAAGTTGCGAATTTGTTTATGACAGGTTTGGACCCGGCGAGCATAGCGGGAATGGCTGCAGCGGCAGCAGTGGCAGGGGAGTATCCTCCACCTGGTGCGGGAGGCGGACCTCCGGAATTTCTCACGGGGCCTCCTGGTCAGGGGCCCCCCGCACCCTCGGGCGGTAGCCCTGGCGAGTTCCTAGCACCTCCAGGTAAAAAAATATAAAAATAATAGTTATAAAAGTATAAGACGACAGTGGAAAAAAGGAATTTAATGTACGAGGGGACAGTCCATAAAAATATGGATCCGATTATTATACTGGGACTTGATTGCCATTGTGACCCTTCGCCGTTTCTCACCGTAGTGAATCGACTCCTTGACGTTTGTTTGCGCTTGGGGTCTGTGAAGGCAAATCTGTTAGTGATCTCCCCAATTTTCGAAGTGATTTGCTAACGATTGAATTAACTCTATTAGAGGTGATGGCATTATGAATAATTCTTTCCTTTCAATGTAAAATTCTATATAAAAGATACTTTATTGCTGTTTAAGAATCGCTGCTTATATGAATGGAATTGCTGTTTTAACTGTAGAAATAAAAATAAAATTTTAACGGGTTAGAGGCCCAGAATAGTATTTCATTATTAATGTAAATATTAAAAAATACTCAGCTGAGACATCCAGAGTGGAAATAAAGCTACACTAATCCCACGTGACAAAATAATGAATCACTGTCATTAGGTAGCAGATGGCGTTGATCCGAAACTCTCTTTATGTCAAGCAGTTTTACACTGACGAAACTTAAATGTAATCTACCACGTTATGTATACCACATTATAATTTCAGGGAGACTAGACGAATCAGATAAAATGAAATTTTTAAAAGAAATGGCAATCAAATCTCTGTTAGCCCTAAAAATTGTGGTGACGGATTTTTCTACTTTCATAGGTGGCGGACAGGGTAATCCCAGCGGGGGTGGAAATGCTGGTGGTCCAGGCGGAGGGGGAGCCGGGGGCGGATTTCCTGAGCCACACCAGATGCAGAGCGAGGGCCTCGTCTGGTAGGACGTGGTTTCGTTAAAGTTTACGTTCACATTTAATTAATTTCGCAGTAACGTTGTTATGTTGCGACGAGCTCGAGTACCTACAAGTCGAACAGAGCTCGACTTCCCCCGTTTTGTTGGAACTGTTTTATAAGACCCCTTTCTTCAACTTATACACGTGAGTGATGTTCCTTCGTTTTCATTGTAAGATAGGCCGACCACTGCAATTATTGATATTATAAATATATTGATTTTCATTACAATATTTCTATTATTGTGTATGATTTTTTCATCATTGTCATTATTAAC
>CAJFCO010000126.1:292579-321993 GCA_904066015.1 Synergus gifuensis | reverse complement strand
ATTATTATTATTATTATTATTATTATTATTATTATTATTATTATTATTATATAATATAAAATATTATATTGATATTATTATTGCTATCGCCGATAGCGCCATTTTATTATTATTGTGTATAAAAAATTTGAGACTTTATCATGTAATATTGTACAATCCCCTGTTAATTAGTTTGAAACGTTGATTTCAGAAACGTCCTGTAGATAATGATGTTACACGCTACAAACACGCACTGCGAGTCATGTACACAAGTGCACAAAACACACACACACACACACATGACATACTAGACAAAAACATGCCTAACAAAGTACTAATTTTATTGATAAAATATAAATAGGAAAACAACGAGTGTCCGATGAGGAGACTTTTGATGTAAATACACGTGCAGAATGTAAAACTGTATTGACGAAAGGTGAAGGAAAGAGAGAGGAAGTATAAAATATATATATATATATGTATGCATATACAGAATACATGCTGATATATGTACACGACACACAAGACACTTCGCCATGATGCATATTGATTATAAATATGATTATAATAAACAACCTCGTATTTCCGTATACATCAAGGTGTAAGTTCAATTTCTGCAAAACCCATCCCTTTCCTCATATTGTTTTTTTCAAGCAATATATGGACTTTATATGGCTTCATGTTCACTACTAGGAGCATGTGGTAATTACCATAAGAGTAAATTTAATTTCGCCTTCATTTCATACTGACTCATTTTCAATTCAGAAGAGAACGAAATTTTTATTAAAAAAAATCATCTTTTCTTTCTCTGACACATTTTTCTCTGACTTAAAACGTGCTTTATATAGTTAAAATTTAAAAGTAGTAAACTTGGCTTCTCCGTGCTACAGTTGCAAATTATCCAATTTCCTTCAAATTGGAGATTTTCTTTCTGACTTTCTTTCTTCACTTCGGACGAACAAAAAAGTAATTTCATATTTTCAATTCCGGCATTTCTAGTAGAGAGAGAATCAGTAGAGTCGAGGGTTGTTTCCTGCTCAAAGTTTTAACTTCATTTATGGTTTATATTGAAGGAGTAGAGTCGCGACTCGCGCGCAACTGTGTCGGCGTTCGACATTGCCTAATGTTGTTAGACAGACGGCTGTTGTTATCGTCCCGGGATTCGGTTTCTGGACATCTGGTCAATTCGATTTTGATGTGTTTCTGCCCCGGGGTGCAGTTTTGGAGCGGCTGCGAGCTATCGAGGCATCGGCGAGGATCAAGGCTAGATATATCTCCACATATTCCCGACGGGGTTTTGCTGGCTTGCATCGGTTTCCCCATGTGTTTCTGCAAACGTTACACACGTGATCGATCCTCGTCTCTTGTCGCCTCTGTTTGCACGTACTTACGCACAAGATCGAACTCAAACACTGTCAATTATACCAGGGTTCTTGCAAAATACACTTGGGACCTCCAAATTCGGGTCACTATTCCCATCTACGCAAATTGAGACTTTCTAAATCATTTCTAAACGTTTGAATCAAATTTTTAAAATAAAACGTTAAACATTTAATGAATACTTAAATTTTTTTAAATTCTAAAGTCATCCTTTAAGATTCAGGGTGGTGAATTGACCGGGAAACGGGGAAAGACCGGAAATTTGAAATCGTCCGCCAAATCGCCACCCTGAGACTTTATAAAGCAATTTTATAATATATTTCTTTCTAAATAGTATAAAAGCAAAATGATTTTGTTCATGTAATATGAAAATAGTATTACATATATAAATACAGTTTGCATTTATGTGGTTTATAACATGATTTTGTAGACTTCGATATTTTAAGGGTTTCTTTTTATTTGCAATCTGGTTGTAAAGGAAATTGTACAATGTAAGGGCAAGTCGAAGGGCTTCATCCTCTTGTGTAAAATTCGAATCATACAGGATACGACAGATGTGTACCCGCCTCTGAACACCGTCGTATAGCTGCTATAGTCTCCACCCGGTCCCTCGGGAGTCCTGGAGAGACAAACCGTCCCGAGGGTTCGCTCGCACTGAGCCAGGAAAAAGAAGGACCCTTCGAAAACGACGCCCGAGACGAAATCCTTTCGATCCTCCTCGCCGAATCGATTCGATGAGGAAACGATTAATGGGATGAGGGGCTTCGAACAGGTCATTTTTTTTACGACGCAAGTGTCTCTATTCTGGGGTTCGAATTGCCCAACTCATCTATATCAGTCTCCTAGGTCTCACCTAACTTCTATTCCTTTCTTATAATATAAGAGTCCAAATTCCTTTATTTTCTCATATACCAGATTGTAGATTGTATTCATTCTGATCGAAAGTCAATGCAAATAAAATAATTTGTTAAAACAAAGTTTTTTGCACAAGATGGAAAACAGTTCTCTCTTTGAATATCTATAAAGAATAAATGCTTCAAAGAAGGAGATAGTGTTGAAAAAAAATGTTATCGACCCCCCATCTCTTATCGCAGCGTGCCAAACGATATTCGAAGCCTGTCTCGTGTATGAAAAAAAGGGGGCTGAAAAGGACCCCTGGGGGGTAACTAGGAGGGTTAAAGTGTCACAGTCCAACGCGTTCGGGACTCACGTGTTGACACACGTGTCCTCCGACAACCCCTAGTTAAATAACCCCGTTTTTATCATTATGTAAGGAAGCCTTACAAATCACGCCTGCTTACCGCACACGCTTGTAGATGGTGGTGGCCAGTGGCTCGAATTAACTACCAAAGCTTCCAATTAACCCCGCTTAAACCTTAACAGGCACCACTTTCATTGTTTTCACATGCTATTTCCATTTAGAGAATGTGTTCTTCGATCCGAGGGAATTTTCTCAGATCATTTAGTAAAGGGACTCAGTAAATTTAGTAATTATATACATATATATATATACATAATTACATAAAAAAGAGTAGAAATCTCTGTGAAACCATATGCAGGAATTGCACAGGAATTTGCTTTTGCAAAAACAGAAACCGACTCAATTCACTTATCATGACACAATACGACGTGGGCAAAAGGTGAAAACTGTCACGTGTCACATCGTGTCACTGCATCGCCCCACGCTCTCTTCCCACGCATCAGGTACTTTGAAAAATTGTAAAACACATAAAGCGTGGGCGAAGTAATTTTACCTTTCTCGTCTAATAAGATCGTTTCAAGCCATATATCCTATGTAAAATCGCGACTCTCCTATGGCGTTTTCACTTCTTTCATCCTTTCATCTCTTCTCATCAAAAAGGTATATGGACAATAGGAATAATTTCGATGAGAGAAACCTTTTCATGAAAATTGTAAATGGTATTTTACGACCTTTGCTTCCTTTCTTTTCTCACATTTCCAAAATCAACGAGATCTCCACTGGGAACGAAATCACCGTGTTCGAACTTTTAGAGTGGGAGGTTTCACGTCTTGCGATGTTGATTGTAATTTATGGAATATCCCGAATGAAAAGAGATGTTTGTGCAAAGATTGGTGCCGTTGCTTCTCATCGCCTACTATATAGCGATTATATTTTATATTCTCCGAAAAGTATCAAGAGCTCCGATATTTTGAAAATCCGGCATAATTCCCTTTGACCTTGACGTGACCACCGGCGAGAAAAGAAGGGATTAGAAGGGCGGAATAAACTCGATGTCGGTTTGAAATGTATCTTTATCCATTTATACGTGTACGTTTATATAATCTCGCACGATATGGAATGGTAAGGCTGGCGCATATGCGACGGCAGCGTGTACACGGAGTTAATTCCCTGGAAAAATATCTATCGGTGTATATATGTGTAAAACTGGACCAGCTGAGGCACAGGTAATCCGGATTTCGGATTAGCCTAAGCCAGGCAGAACACCAGGAGGTCTGTGGGCACTCGTATAAATGTAGCACGATGCTTCTGTCCACGCGAGAAAAGACAGAGACGAGAGGATCTCACGACAGGAAGAACAGGCGAGACATGTTACAACAGCTACTTGACATTTCTATTGTATCCTCTCTTCCACGCTTCACGCCTTATTTGCATAAGTCCGAGAATGCTGAAGAAAAGGTTTCATTTTCAGACATTTTACTGCTATGTTTCCCACTTTCTTACTACTCGTTTGTCTCATTCAATGGGTGTCAATCTTTTTACTTTTATATGAAAGGATAAAAAAGGTCAGAGGTTGATCAAGCGCAGAAGCATAAAGCCAGAGAATTATTTTTTTCTGTCTAGCGATTATTTTTATCCAGATCTCTATTCTAAAGTACAGGCGGCAAGCATAAATCAAACCAATAGGTGAAGAGAGAATGTGGCTTCAGATTTCAAGATTGTGAGAATTTATTTTTGATATAAATACTACCTTGTTTTTATAAGATTTTTTTTCAGAACATTAACTAATTAAGTACATAATCAAATATTACAAATAATTAATCCTACTAAGGCAAACTGACTAGGCTTCACGAGAACCCCATCAAAACTTCTCAACCTAAAGTCAGATCCTTTGATTAGATAAACATTGCCTCCGAATTCGTGGTACAAACAGATCAATGTGTTCCACATTTTCCACGTAGCATGTAAAATAGAGAATACATAAACTTCGAGAATTATTATTCATTGACGCCTTTGACGCCTTCAGCCCCATCACATCAGGCGATGACCCGTCGTTCGGTGTTACCGGTGCGCTCCATCGGGCAGATAAGTATTTGCTATTTAAAATACCAGCACCCTTCCGACCCCCTTAGGAGTTTGGCATCATGCTCACATCCTCCAAGATAAACTGTTCAGTAGGGGTTGATTATAAACCGAGGCAAGGGCAGGATACAGGGAAAGTGTGTATTGTATACTGTGTACTATGTGTAAGTGTATGTATTTTATTGGGGGGAGGTAGTATTTCTCGGTCGGGGTCCTCGTGCGAGGGTGTGTACTGCAGCAGCACCACGGCGGTCCACAGGGTGGTTTATGGGGGTGTACGAGGCATTGTTGTATAAATAGGTTTGGCGAGTTAGGGGTTGCGAGAGCTACCCCAAGGGAACTGCACATGTCCGCATCGATTATACCTCCCCTCCGACCCTCGATTCTGCCACTGCCACCCATTCTACGCCAGGGTGATCGCACCCTCTTGCTTCACCACCCTTCCTGTCGCTCTCGTTTCCCTTGTCGGTGTCTCTCTTTCTCTTCAGATTTTAGATCACTTCTGGCCTTTTCTCCTCGTCTTTCTCCTATGTACCAACGCAGCTTTCTCTCGTGGCTCGTGGTGCCACGGGGCATACTACTCGGTTATTTTCAAGCCATTTGCTTTGTAAACGCACGCAATCTCGGCAGAGCCACCGTTGTGAACGACCTCCCTATCGCGTACCGGGTACCCGCTGCGGGCCCACTTAAATATTTAAATTCTGGTCTGAGTTGATTCTTAAAAAAAAAAAAAAAAAAAAAAAAAAATTGTAAAAAATCTGGAGGTGAGAGTGACATGTACAGGTGAAATGAATCAGAGAGACAATGGTTTTTGCAAACGAAAAGCTGCTACGGATTTTGTAACCGGCAGAGATTTACGGATTTTGTAAAAAAGAGGACAGGTGCGAGTGCAGAATTCCAATTTTGTAGATGGATTAGTGCGCTGAGTCGGTTCAGAATATTAAGTGATGGATTCATTTTAAAATTAGAATTTTCGATGTACGTTTTATATACAGAGAGGGTGGATCAAATAAACATTTATAATTTTTTATGTTCAGACTTTAAACGATTTCATTAAAAAATCGATATTTTCTCATTCAATGCCGAACCGTATAATACGTGATCAGAATGTTAAAATATCATAAGAAAATCATGCAAATTATTTATGGAAGTTGCAGAGAAGAAGATTGGATAGGAAACATACCAGAATATTAATTCGTTTCCTAAAAAGAAACCATAAACTTGAAAACATGAAATCTCTTTTTACCCTATACTGAAAATTAGGAGTCATCCCAACCAATAAATTCATTACAGCCGTCATAAAATTATGAAAAAATTGACTGCGTTCATTAATTTGCGTCCTAAGTAGTAAAAAGGGTAGTATGTCCTGCATAGATCGGAAGTGCCTTGTCATTTGCACCGGGAAAGTGGTACCTGTTAAAGTAAACGCCTAATCGCGATTTATGCTGTAACAAATATTACCCCGTCACGTTCCACTGTTGAATAATCATGGGGGTGTGAAACGGTGAAATTACACCCCTACCTAGAGTCACGAGTTTAGGTTCTCAGTCGACGATCCACGAGAGTCAAGTGCCTTTCGTCATGGTCGGCACTTGTATCAAGGAAGGACCCCTACAAACATTAAAACTCGCTTTGTAACCCCTCTCACTCGTGACCCCCTTTCTCACTATTGTGGTTCTTCTCTCTCCCTCAACTGAATTCTTCCCTCTCTCAATCAACCCCTGCTATGCTGAAGTTTTCGCCCTTTCCATGACTCGACTGGTATAGTGTAAAAACATATATATATAATATATACGTGTATGTACATTCGTGTATACAAGTAAGCACGTTGAAAATGTCCCAGCAACCGAATTCTCGCAGTGATACCCTACATAGTCCTAGAAACATGTGAGTGCCACCCTAATGCGTGTATCTCTAATTTCTCTAATTTTAGCTTGCTATGCTCTGTCAACACAAGGTGTATATTCGAATAAGAAGGGGTGTAAACAGTTCAATTGTTTAACCAATTCTTGGGTGTGATTGGGTTGTTAATTTTAAGATGACAGTGTCGGATTTTATTTATTAAAGCTCTATGCTTACTTATCAGGAAAGAATTGATCAGGATAGAGGAGACAATTGAATGATCTGTCAATACCTTCCCATGTAGAAATTAAAATGGAGAACCAGTCTCTAGGTCACGATCAGTTGACCTCACTAAAAGTTGGAGGCTGACAGATGACCCAACTTGTCCTAGTCGTTACCTGATCGGGTACTGGTATTGGTCATATGACAATTCGACTGTCCTAAAGACAATATAGTTTTAGATTTCTAACTATATTATATTTATGGTTTATACATTTATAATTATATTTATAGTTTTATATATAGTATATTTACAGTTAGCCATCGTGGGGCCAACATAGTAAAGGAATTGAAACTGATGTGAAAACTATTACATATATATGAATATACGTAATTTATATACACACTGAAAGAAATTTTGTAACATAATACGTTAAAATCGATATTACAATTTAGTATAATCTTTTACGATTTAGGGAAATCGGGTATTTATATCAGAAAGTAATATAAAGGATTCTGAAATTTGCTAAAGACTATACTAAAAATTATGAGTCATGCGAAAAGAATAGACGAAAACACGAAGAGAAAGAATAAATTCGTAACCCGTCGTGAATCTCCGTCAATTCACACTGCACAATTATAAGATTATAACACACATAAATGCACACATTATAACATACATTCGCAGAGGTAACACAACACTTATACTAACTTCAACCTTAACTTATATACATATTACGCACACATAAATATAAAACACACGCATCGCAAATCGCAAGTAAATTACGCTGATAGAAGAGGTTTAAAGATTCATTATATACTAATTGGTGAAAATGTTTGCACTTGTGAGAAGCGGCATGGTGCTTACTCTGGTGGTTATCAGGAAACAAAAAGTTCTCCGAAACTTCGATTCACATCGCGAGCGCTACGATCGGCGAATTCGGCTGACCTCGGGAGATTATCGGAGCTATTCGGTTTTTTTAATATCGTGACTTACAATTTCCTCAACTGAAGCTTACAATTTTTGTTAGCGTCTATATTAATTTGTAGAATATTTCTACACTGAGAAACTCTATGTTAGAAAAATTACTAATATCGATAGCAAGTTGGGGCAAAATCCTTAAATTTCGACATTTTAATACATACATAATAAGTTATACTATTTTCATAAGAAGGTTTCCTATTTAGTAATAGCAAACTTTACTATTTTCTGTAGTAAAATCCGATTTAGGAAAAATTATTACAGAAATTAATACATTGTACAAAAAGAATAGTAGTAATAAGTATTTTAAGTAATATAATATACTAAATATGTAGAAGAAATTACTAAATGATTTAACAGAAAACGTCAAGTCTTGGACCGAGCGCAGCCGAGCATATCCGACGTGTGCCGATTGTCGAACAACGGATATAGACAGTCATATGGACGTTTTTATTCCTCACTCTCATAATGTCTTATAGGTTAGATGGAACATCGCCCGATTACTGCCCCGATGACCAGTGTTCGATTCCCGCCAGCCTCGTTTTCTTCTAACTTGACTTTTCTGTTTCAGCTTAATAATATATGTAATTGTATTCAGTGCATATATGTATGTGTGTAATTGCTAATGTTTGATATTATATAATATGTGTAGGCTAGAATATTAATTTATGTAGGCTATAGTGTGAAGTTAGGTCCCTTCAAAGCTTTTATTTTTTGCTATTCTGACTGTACATATTTTATTAACCCAGATAGTAATTCGATGCGCATGGTCTCTGCGCATCATTTTACTAAACAGTTTACAAAACTGCAATAGTTTTAGTTCTTATTCTAAAATACTTTATAATTCTGTAAGGAGCTACGAGTTACTATTGAGGTTAGTAAATATTATTAAAATTTGCTTTTTGCCCCTCATTGTAAAGTTCAGATAGTAAAATCTAGTGTGCTTTTTAACAATAAATACAAACGCGGGTTTCTCAGTGTATTAACATATGTAACTCAAGCTGGTAATTTCTGTAAATGCTTTTATATTATTGGATAATATCATTATCAAATTTTATCATTCTACGTTCGTAATACATAAAATATCAATCTTTGCTATTGAATATACCAATTCTTGTTTTCAAGAATTTTAAAGTTTCGTAAGTATGCTAACAATAATTTGTATATTTACACGATTTCCCTAAATCATAATCGTCTTTATCAATTATGAATATTGAAATAGCAAGTATTGATATTAAATTTCTTTCAGTGCATTTTGATAATGCAGGTAAAACTACATCCGAATAACATACTTATTTCAAATGGATAATAAATATCCTTATCTAATTAATATCCCTCGACTTTTATATCGAATAAATAAATATCCTTCGACATGAGTATTTAAAGTGTCGTTTCCCTAGAATAAATCTTTCCCTAGATGTGAAAGATCGTTGGAGGGAAAGTTTGCAGATGGGCATCAGGAACGACCTTCTGCTACCACACATAGAATTTCTTGTACCGGTTGGTTCAGAAAGAGCGTTACATAGACCATAGAGACCGCTCGTTATGTGGTGTACATCACAAAGAAACTATATGTATTCTGCACTAGGTGTGTGTTCTGTATATATGGGTAATATATCGTACAATGCGTGAACATTGCCGAGATATGCATGAAGCGGTTCAAGCGAGCATGTACAACGTAGAAAGATACGCCCCCCATCTGTGCTCCCTTCAGAGCATCGGTGGTTCGCCGATCACACCCCACAGATATTGACATACAACGACGCAGGTCGAAGAGGTTACACCAAGGGGGACGTGCTCGCTTACGCCTCCGAGGATTCGCCTAACTCGCCTAATACGAAGCGTCGCGAAACAATGAACAGGTGTCCACGTTAAAGTGGGTGTTCCAGACCGGTCTATGTGAGCTTATTGTCTATTGGGGTGAATATTATATTGCTACTTTATGATGCTATGCAGCAGTCATAGTGGTCGCGAGCAAGGGGAGGATCGCATCCTTATAATTCCAGGGTGGTGCATCATGAATCGCAGGAGGAATTTTTATTGTGGTAATCGCTATTTGTTGGAATGATATTACCGGCGTCGGATAGTGTTGAGTAGGGTAATTTCTTTCGTGTAGGGGTCACAGTCAGTCAAGTGGAATTTGGTGTAAGAATATGTTGCTCAGATTTTGTACTTGAATTTTTTGTCTCATCTGTATAGCTTAAATCTCCACTTTCTTAAAGATTCAGCAGGGCTATTTCAAGGGCTTCGAGAAATTGCATATGATTTCAAATTTCGAATGCAAATTAGATTACCAACTAATGAGAGAAATTGAACTTGTCCTACATTGTTAAATTTAAACTTCACTTCACTGAAGGAGAAGTATGTAAATGAAATTTAATAAAAATAATAGAGTGCAGTTTGAGATAAAGTTGAAATTGGTGTTCATGTGTCACTTAGCCTGAAGAGTATACCAGATGTATTGGAGTTTGAGAAACTTGAAACGCCGTCCGCTGGATGTAAATCGGAAAAAAATGAGAAATCACCAACTGCAGGCAAGAGTCGTTTTCGTGACTGGGTTAGAGGAAGGGTTATGCAGCCGATACGCCACGGTTGTAGCTGCGGCTGCAGACGTCCGAGACGGGGAGTTTTATATGTGGGTGGGGGTGGGCTGGGAATGGTGAACGGGGGTCCGGGATGACCCCTTGGCCCGGCACGTATGGGGCCCAGACTGCTGGGCCTGACTCCTGACTCCTGCTCTACCAGAAGGTAACCCTGAGTGAGTGGGGCCCCAGCCCACTGGCTCGCAGCCTATACTTATCCTCCTACTAATACCACCACCACCACTACCACCTTCTGTTACCTTATACTTATTGCCTCTGGCTGGTCTGCCCTACAGGCTCTGTTATTATTATCTGACATTATCTATAATTCCGAAGCGGGCAGGAAGCCCACTTAGGAATTGTGATAGCCCCCGTGATTAAACCCCCTGCCCACCTTAGACATACAGTATTCACCTATACATACCGGAACGTGTAGATACACGTGTACGGGTCCCTTCGAGAGGGTCGTCGCCACATTGCTGCCGTTGTTACGAATTTACGCATTCGCGGATTCACGGACTCGGCGGGTTGATTACGCGATCAAGAGGAGCAAAAGGATTTTAACCTGAGGAGGGTTGAGTTTAAGCGAGGGCTCATATTTTATTATTTATATCGTGGAACGTTATTATTAGCAGCTCCTGAAAGATACAGGTGCATTTTTTTATTCCAAAGAGAGAATTTTTTCTTGAAATACCAATATTGGTACCAAGAAAATTTGGTTATTTGTATAAAAAAATATAAATAATATACATAAATTAATATTACTTTACTAAAATAGAGTTACTCAGAACCATTGACATTACCTATTAAAAAAATACCAAAAGCAAGTGTCGTATTTTTAGGTGAAGAGATGACGCTGATTTTTATGAAAACTCGGTAAACAATTTGGCGTCTTAAACTTGGTATATAATTTGCATTTGCGAAATATTTTCTGCAGCATTGAATCTGCACATTTCGAGGTGTCTACTTATTCTGACAATTTTCCTCAAAATTATATGTGTTTTAGGGGACATCAAAAACTAAACGACATACGTTTTTTTTAGATTCAAAACTGATATAATGTGAGACATAAGGCATAAGATAACTTAATATGTGTAAAAAACTACTCTTTTAAAATACAGAAAAACCACAATACATTGGATATTTGTTATTCTTTTTTATTTGTATTGATACTTATTCCTGTCTAGAGTGATGATTCTGACTAGTGGATGGAGCCTGCTGCTGGGGCATATTCTGGGTCCGGTAATGTACCATCCCATCCTCTAAACGTATAATATATTGCATATTATTTCGATACAAACGTTCTTTTTTGCCATTTGGTCGAATCATTCCAACAAGATGACCATTCCATAACATTCCCTCAGATCCAGGATTCAAGTAATCTCGAATGATATTGTTATTATCATAATAATAAGGATAAGGATAATGAATCCATCTTGTTGGGAACGGTTCTTGCTGTCGGCGACGCAGATACGGTTCTCCTGCCGAAAATTGAGAATAGGCTTCATTGAAATGACTGAAATCGTCATTGCCTGAACATTCTGTAAGGAAAAATAGAAACTGAAAAATCTTAATCTTCAAGGCTGTTTGAGTGTTGGATCAAAAATTAAAAAAAGGCATTCAGTCTTATATGAAGCTATTCGTACCGAAAATAATTCGGTTATTTATTCTACCGAAATAAATCCAGCTAATATGTATAGATTAAAAGTGGTTAATGAATATTAGCCATTTTTAGAGGTTAACAAATAACGGATATAAATTAACATTACTTTACATTCATCAATAGAGTCAAGCAGAACCACTGAAATTATAAAAATAATGTCAACAACAAGTTACATATTCATAGGTGAATATACATGACGTTGACTTTTTTGTGAAAATAAGGTGAACAGTTTACGTCATTTTTAAAGATTATATTTCACTACTAAATATACTAGAAAGTGATAGCTGATTCATGGTCATAAGTCGGCTATAATTTCATAATATTTGAATTAGAGCATGATAAAAATATGTGGAAAAAAAGTGTGTCTGTGACAGAGAAGTTATTCCTTATCTGGAAACGAGTGAGAGAATATATATCCTTACATCAGTCAAAGTCAAGTGAATATTTTTGATAACTTTAACTGATGTTCTGGCGATATCATATCATCAACCAACATATTATATATAACTGGAATAGTGATATTGCAATTTTATTGTAAGACATATTGTTGGAGGATATATAGATACTGTAACCATAAAACTTATAAATGTAAATACGGAAAATAATAAAAATGTTATGTAGATTAGGCTAATGTCAGATAAAATGTTCCCAATGTTATACGAAAAAACGTATTCTATATTTTTATAGCTTTT
This sequence comes from Synergus gifuensis, assembly GCA_904066015.1. Taxonomy (NCBI): domain Eukaryota; kingdom Metazoa; phylum Arthropoda; class Insecta; order Hymenoptera; family Cynipidae; genus Synergus; species Synergus gifuensis. The sequence continues at coordinate 309,371 of CAJFCO010000126.1, read as the reverse complement.
TAAAAAAATTAAGTAAATGATTAAACATATTAAAGTTAGATTTTAAATTCACCATTTTACGCAAAAATAAGTCAAATCAAACATTAAATTTTTCAACATCTCTTCTTTAATTGTTAAAACCAAAGCTTTTTAATGACATATTGGGTATTAACATATTTCTAAGTTTAATTCACTTTATATCTACAGTTTTATCAATAACTCAAAGCAACACTTTCTTTTAATAGTATCGGGCGACAAAGAAATATGACACGAAAAAATATTATATTGTAAAAAAAACCACATTATATATTATATAATATATTATATACATATAATTATATGTTATGCTAATATTATTTTTCTTTATTTTAACTTATACTCACCAATAGAATCAAGCAAAGCCACTAACGTTATGACCAGAACGCCAAAAGTGAGCCTCATTTTCATTTCAACTGATTTTTACAGATTGTTGCAAACAAAGTAAGTTGATAAGTAAGTTTGGTTAGAATATATAGCAGTTGCTTTCCTATGTACGTGGCATCAGTCACGATAATATTTGTAGGTTTTAAGATGTACATTATAAAACGCAAATACAGGGGCGGATCCAGAACTCGTGTGTTTTTCTTCAATACTTGGAAAACAAAGGACAAATAGGGGGCCATGGCCCCCAGTGCTCTCAGATCGAGCCAGAAATTTACCCCCTCCACATCCACTATTTTATCGAAAAAAAGTAATTTGTAAAATAAAATTTAGTAAAATTTTGAAATTATTAGACTTCTTAAGTATTTTCTTGAATTATGTAAGAACATTTTCCCATATTATATTCAATAAATTACTTTTTACATTCTCATCAGAGAATGTATTATATTTGTGTAAAATTTGACCCCTCCATTTTTTGTTAAATCTTCACGTTTTGTGACCCCCTGAACCCGAAAAACATGGTTTTACCAATATGTCTGTATGTCTGCCTGTGTGTGTGTGGGGGGGGGGGTGGTTGTGTGTCTGTAGATTTTTATTTTTCGTTCACGATAACTTGAGAAATAATTGACCGATTGGATTGGCCTTTGGTATACTCTTTTAGTGTCCTAAAATGAAGGCCGAGTTCGTTGGCCAGCCATATTTGATAAAAATTAAAAAAGTTAGAGCATTTTGAAAATTCTAAAAAAAAAAATTAATTTAAAGCCAAATAATGCACGATATGAAAAAGAGTTAAACGATGAAAAATATATCTTTTTGAACGCTCTACAGGACTGTCGTAACAATTTTTTGAATTTTCTTGAAAAATCGAAAATTCAAATTTTGAGCCAAATAACGCGTGATACAGAGAAAATTATATGAACGTAATTATTGGTCTTTAAAAGATCTAAAAATTCTTCCTTGACCATTTTTTAATATGATGATTAGTTTTTATTTTAATCATCAAAAATATTTTTTAAAAAAATTTTAACGCGAGTACTGTGATGAGAATGTATTCCTTAAGGTCGATAGAACCTTAAGTAAATTAGTTTTCTTCTTCATTTAAAATATAGCAGTAATGATATATTTTAAATGAATTAAAGCGCACGAAGTGTGATGAGAATGTGTGCTCACAATGGCACCTCTAGTTTTTGATAAAATAGTGGATGTGGAGGGGGTAAATTTCTGGCTCAATCTGAGTACACTGATGGCCCCCCTATTTGTCCTTTGTTTTCCAAGTCATGAAAAAGATTAGATTAGGTATTTCATATCGTGACGTTTTGCACTTTTAATGTTTAATTATACGTTTAACATAGTTCCCAGAAAACATAGCAGAAAATCTTTGGACAGAAATATCTTATAAATGAAAAATATTTTTGGCACTTTTTGCTTCGTTATAGAGAAAGCTTTGTAGTCGTGACATTTTCCAATATTTTTAAAATGGTTTAATTACATTCTCCTCAGTGGTTAAATGTCTAATTCAAGGTTCTAATCAATTGCTTCGGAGTGTGTATCTGCGTGTTTGTATGTATGTATGGCTTGTATGTATGTATGAATGGATGGATGGGGACGGAAGTTGCCGTTTTTTGTCGCTATTGTATTTTAACCCTGCGTTGGACGCGGCCGATCTGACAGGCTTAGGTAATTCGTATTTCACGATTTTCTGATTTTCTTTATTTTGGTTTTTTACTTATTCTGGACATTATACAATCCTTATATCCCTACAAATGAAATCTATACTTGAGAGGTGCTGAAATTGTCGAACCATGGACACGGGAATTATTTTTGTCAGGTGAGCCTGTTAGGCACAACGCGACCAAGATTTGTCGTTTCCAGACCGCGACCTAAGCAGAGTTAAAGACACACGGAGAAAAATGGAAGTCAGCAGTTTAGTACTCAGACAGAGTCCTGTACTTAGTACAGAATTTGTGCAATCGTTACTAAACTGCTGACTTCCATTTTTCTCCGTGCAGTTGTAGATAAATTGATGAAATTTGTGAAGGCTTATTTGCACCACTAATATCTCAAAATGTCAAACAAATAGGTATTTCAGCCTCCGAAAAATTTCAGTTGACTGATGGATGGGAGGAATGAAAATGTTCAAGTTTTGATTGTATAGAAAAATAATTTAATTCATTGTAAGTTTAGCAAAACCACAACACCTTGTACATTTTTGTATTGATATTTAATGGTGTCCAGGGTTACGAAACTGCTGTCTACGGGGTTGCATACTGGATAAAATAGCACCATCTGGAAGTGAAGGCCTTCCCTGTATTCGATAAGATACTCGGCCATCACTTAAATGTATATAATACTGTTGATTATTTCGCGACAAATATTCTCTATGGCCATTTGGGCGAAGCATTCCCACAAGTTTCCCGTTATATATTAGTCCCTCAGATCCAGAATGCATATAATCTCGAATCACACCCTGATTATCATAATAATAAGGAAAAGGATAATGGATCCATTGTTCTGGGAACTCTTCTGGCTCTCGACGCAGGTGCGGTGGTGGTATAATATCATTTTCGTCATCACTCATATGACTGAAACCGTTATTGCCTGAACATTCTGTAAGAAAAAATAGAAATTGAAAAATCTTCAAGGCTGTTTGAGTGTTGGATCAAAAATTGAAAAAAGGCATTCAGTCGTATACGAAGCTATTCGTACCGAAAAAATTCAGTTATTTGTACCGAAACAAATCCAGCCATTCTCGTTGAAGTTACAACAATTATGAATCTATTTTTGAAATTTGAAGTTTCGTATGTCTAGAAAGTGAATCCAAGATTTTTTAAGTACAAAACTTTGCCTAAAAATTGAACTTTAGATTTTTCAACATCTCTTTTTCAATTTTTAAAACCAAAGCTTTATAATATGACATATTGCGTACCATATTTCTAAGTTTAATTCACTTTATCTACAGTTTTATCTCTAACTCAAAGCAACATTTTCTCTTTACAGTATCGGGCGACAAAAAAGTATATATGATACGAAAAAATATTACATTGTGAAAAAACCACTTTATTTATTATATGTATAATATATTATATACGTATTATTATATTTTATGCTATTATTTTATTATATATTATATTATTATTTTAATTTATACTCACCAATAGAATCAAGCAAAGCCACGAACGTTATAACCAGAACACCAAAAGCGACTCGTATTTTCATTTCAACTGATTTTTACAGATTGTTGTAAGAAAAAGTAAGTTGATAAATTTATAGAGGAGCTTAGTTAGCATATTATATAGTAGTTGCTTTTCTCTGTACGTTACATCAGTCACGTATATGAGTAATATAAATTGATAATATTTTTGTTTCCTTTGTATGCTTTATCACACAATGTACATTGTAAAACACGCAAATCATGAAAAATATCAAATAAACTGTTTTGAAATTTATTTTGAAATTTTATGAAGGAAAATTTATATGTTTTGCCTAATTATCGATAAGATATATATTACGAGAAACTAAAGCAACATTGGACATTTTTATATACCTAATTATATTTTTCGTAAAATTAAGGTGAATTTAATTTGTGCAATGTGATTCTTTATACAAACTGTGATCGTATATTAATAAACTTTCTTCGTAGGACATTATAGTTTGTTTTAATAGCGACATATATACCACACGGAGAAAACTGTTTAGTAGATCTCACTGTAGAATAGTATATTATGGACAGACTAAGCTAGCGGTAGGATTTACTAAACCGTTTAGTAGATTTTACCCATCCAGTAGTTATTCTTACTACTGGATGGGTAAAATCTATACTAAACGGTTTAGTAAATCCTACCGCTAGCTTAGTCTGTCCATAATATACTATTCTACAGTAAGATCTACTAAAAAGTTTTCTCCGTGCAGGAAACAGAGCAGAAAGTCTTTGGACAGAAACCTCTTATAAATAAAAAATATTTTTGGTGTTTTTTGCTTTGTCATAGAGGAAGCTTTGTAGTTGTTACATTTTCCAATATTTTTAAAATGGTTTGATTAAATTTTACTCAGTTGAAAAATATCTAATACAAGATTTGAATCAATTGTCTCGGTGTGTGTACATCTGTGTGTTTGTATGTATGCTTGTATGTATGCCTTGATGAATGGATGTTGCCGTTTTTTGTCGTCATTATAATTTAAAAATAATACATTCTCTGATGAGAATGTAACAATTGTAGATAAATTGATGAAATTTGTAAAGACTTATTTTCACCACCAATATCTCAAAATGTGCGCAAGACTATAATATATATTTTCGACTATAAGTTCTGATAATAATTAAAATTGACCTATAAGAAATGCATTTAATTGAATATTAAGAAAGTTTTGGTTATTTGTAATTTTAAAAAGTTTTCATCTATGGAAAAACTTAATTCTCGTAGGAGTGAAGAGAGAATACAAATTTTAAGAACTTTTTTATTAAATACAAAAATAATTTAATGCAATTTCAATTACAGGAAAACCTGCACAATCTGTGTTTCATTACTCTCTAAAATTGAATCAGTCAAATTCCACTGATTTTCAGTGACTCTTTTCTCAAGATTTTAATCAGTGAAAATCCACTGAGAATCAGTCAAAAGTCACTGAAATTTTCAGTAATCCTCACTAAACTATTAAAAATTTCAGTGACTTTTCACTGATTTTCAGTAGATTTTTCACTAATTAAAATCGTGAGAAAAGAGTCACTGAAAATCAGTGAAATTTGACTGGTAATCAGTGAAATTTCACTGATTCAAGTTTAGAGAGTATTTTTATTGATAATTAATTGGGTCCATATAGTGATGACCACTGTTGGTTGGAAGTTAACCATGACTTCTGGATGGACCATGACTACTGGATGGACCTTGACTATTGGATGGATGACCCTCAACATCATTTTTATTTGAAGGTCGTACAGGTCTAGAGCGAAGGACAGTAGTGGGTACAGGAGGAGGCCGCCTATAGGGTGGTGCCCCAACACCCATAAGTTGAGGTGTTGTACCAAGTTCTCGAAAAATTATTTCACCCCCGTTTAAGTTAACAACATACTGTCTGCCCCTACGTATCAAGTTTTCATGTACGCCATTTGCACGACGCATTCCAACAAGCATGTTGTGTACAACTATTCCCTCAGACCCAGAATTCATATAATCTCGAATCACACCGTGATCATCATAATAATAAGGATAAGGATAATGGATCCAATGTTCTGGGAACGGTTCTGGCTGTCGACGAAGGTGCAGTGGCGGTGGGTAGAGTATACTTTCATCATCCGAATCACTCAATTCCACGCGTTTTTGATTTTGCATACTACTTCTACTCCTTGAAGATTCACGGCTTGAACATTCTGTAAAAAACTTAATTCTCAATATATTATGAATAATAATGAGTTATGGTAGGTACTTTTTATTGAAAAATTTAAGGGCATGTGATACTATATGAGCAAGTTTAAATAACCCGGGTTTTTTTCTGTAATTTTTACATTTTCAAAAAAATTTTAGTCAACATCCGTCCGTGTTCACGTTCTTGACGGATGTTGACTATAATTTTTTTGAAAATATGAAAATTGTAGAAAAAAACCTGGTTTATCTAAATTTGCTCATATGGTAATAAGTAACACATGCCCTTAAAACTGCATTTTTATCAATAAATAGGATAAAGGTTATTTGCTGGGATTGTTATATAATTTGGATAGGATTCTTTCAAGAGAGATAATGTCTTGTACGTCGAAAATGATTTTAAAAGCTTTGAATATAAACTTTTTGTGGGATGACATTTTTTTTGTGTAAAATGGTAAAATTCTGCAAAGATATTAATAAACAATTAATAAATGGATACGAAATTGGGGAAATGATTTCTTTGTTAAATTTATTAATGCCTAAAACACTCATTTGATTTAAAAAGGTTATTTTTGTGTCAGTTTTTACAGTATGGAGAGGACAAGAAAATGTGAAATTATAAAAAAATTACGTTATAGATTTATTTAAATTTATACTCACCAATTGAATCAAGCATAACCACTAACGTTATTACCAAAGCGCAAATAGCGAATCGCATTTTTATTAATTAAGGCAGCTAATTCTTTTCAATTTTCACAAACAATGTAACACGATTAATTTCTGAGATTCATTTTTTGTTTATATACTAGCTACTATCTTTTTCTCGACCATCCTTATTTGTTTTAACTGATTTCATTACTCAATGTACAGTAAGTAATACCTCTAATTAAAATGATTTAATAATGTAGACAATTGTATGTTATTCACGTATCGCGCTGAAAATTTATTAGTGAAAGATTAGCAAATGATATTATAACAAGGTGTCTACTGTTTCTTCAAAAAAAAATTCCAGGACTTTTTCAGGTTTTTCAGGACAAAAAATAGATTTTTCCAGGTACTTTTTTGATTATTACAGTTAAATTTATTAAAAAATTAATACATATAGGTAATTCGCAACTTATATAATTGTTTATATGATAAATTTAAATTATGAAATTTAAATTATAAATTCTTTATTATGATAAATTCGAAGACCATTATACGTGTCGGTAAAACAAAAATTATTTTTCTTTACCCTTAAAATTACTTAACATTCCACAAACTATTGTCAAACTCGTTAAAATTTTTCAAATACCGTAAAATCTCATGAAATCCCATAAAATGTTCCTAAAATGCCAAAAAAATTCGTAAAATCCTTTTAAATTCCTGAAGTTTATTCAAAATTCTATGAAATCTCATTAAATTCCATAAAATACCTGAAAATCTTGGACGAAAAGCGGGTAGTAAAAAATATTAAGAACGTTTTTATTGAATATAAAAGTAATAATCCACTTTATATTGCAGTAAAATAAAAATAAATTAGTAAATTTCGCACTTCAGTATTCATATAATCTCGAACAACACCGTTTGCATCATAATAATAAGGATAAGGATAATGGATCCATTTTTCTGGGAACGGTTCTGGCTGTCGACGCAGGTGTTGTGGGGGTGGCAAATCTTCCGGGTCACTGTCAGTGAAATGGTCCAAAATTTCATTTCTTGAAGATGAGGCACTTATACATTCATCTATAAGAACAAATAGAAATTGAAGAAGATATAAATTACTCCCTAAATTTGAAACAGTAAAAAGTGAAAGCCTAGAGACTGTCAGGAACAGTGAAAACAAATTTCACTGTTCCGACAGTAAGTATTACAGTTTTATTGTAATATTATTATTATTATTTTTTATTGTCAGTTTTCACTGACAAAACAGTAAAAAGTAACTGTGTGCCAGTAAGTATTACTGTTTATTACAGTTACTTTTTACTGTTTTGTCAGTGAAGTGTACTGATAAAACTGTAATACTTACTGTCGGAACAATGAAATTTGTTTTCACTGTTTCCGACAGTCTCTAGGCTTCCACTTTTACTGTGAATCAGTGAGTTTTTACTGTTTCAAATTTAGGGAGTAGAGATAATTTTTATTATTTGAAAAGCTATGCTTATACTGTTTTTATCCTGGATAGAAATTGCCCCAATTGACTCCACTGCATGTAGGGTAGTATTGTGGTGCTATTAGGGTCCCAGTAAGGATGCCCTATTTACAATTGTGGTTTGCTAGATAGCTATTAGAGGACTAACTAGACTAACTTTCTTTCGATTTCTGAACTTCATACATTATTATTAATTAAGGCCATGTGTTACTTACCATAAACCCAGAAAAAAGTTTCTTTAAATCGAAGAAACTTTATTTGAATCAAAGAAACTCTAGTATTGATATACGGTCAAAGAAACATTTGTTTGATTTAAAGAAATATTTCGTTGCTTCAAAGCAAAGATTTCTTTAAATTAAAGAAATATTTGATTATTTCAAATGAAAAATTTCTTTAAATTAAAGAAATATAATTTTTGATTTGACCTTTATATTTCTTTATATGCACTTTATTCTGAACAATCTAACCCCACTTTTATGTAAATTTTCATAAAAATTGTAAATTCACACACTTCTTGTAAATCCTCACACTAATGTAAATCTCACACCCTTGTAAATTCTCACACTCTTGTAAATTTTCACATTTCTTGTAAATTCTCACACTTTTTGTAAATTGTAAATTCTTACACTTCTTTATCCTCGTCTTTATCACACATTTTAACGATTTAAATGATTATCAAGACTTTATCTAGCCGGCCGCGTCCACGTTTACACAAACATTTGACAACATGTGTTCACGAAAAAAATGCATTTCTGAAAGGCTTCTTCTCCTGCGCAATCGCGTGGTACATTAATGATGTGGATTATAAGAAAATCTTTCTTTGATTCAAAGAAATTATTTGTTTATTTCACATTACTGACTCTAAAGAAATTATTTCTTTCATTTAAATTAGTAACTTTCTTGAATCAAAAGAATTTTGTTTTAAATCAAATAAATCATTTAAACAAATATTTTCTTTAAGTGAAAGAAACTACTTGACGTCATTCATTAAAATCAAAGAAATTTTCTTTTAATAAAAAAATATTTGTGTGTTGAATCAAAAAAACGTAGTCAAAAAAATGTTTTCTTTAATTTAATAAGAGTTTTTTTCTGGGTGTATGAGCAAATTTAGATAACCCGGGTTTTTTTCTATAATTTTTACATTTTCAAAAAAATTATAGTCAACATCCGTCAAGAACGTGAACACGGACAAATTTATTTGAAAATGTAAAAATTTTAGAAAAAAACTGGGATTATTTAAACTTGCTCATATGGTAAGTAAAAGTTAAAAGTTGAAACAAGTTAAAAGTAGCTAGAAATAGTGAGTAAATGCTTTTTTAGTTTGTAAAATGTCACTTCTATTAAAAGTTGATTTTTAAGAATGTGCATATTTATCAGATGACCAGAAAGGTATGACAAAAAAATGTGGAATTTAAGAAAAAACACAGATTATTTTTAATTTGTACTTACCAATGGTGTTAAACAAAACCACTATAATCAAAGCGCCAACAGAGAGTTGGATCTTCATTTCAGCTGAATTTTACAGATATTCGTAAAAAATTTAAGTCTGCAAATTTTTAGAGGCATGTCGTAAGTATACATAGTACATTAGTACATGATATAGTAGATGTCCTAAACCTATCATAAATTTTTACATATTATCTTCCAGTATCTTGTTATGTTAAATATGACCTTAGTTTATTTTTGTTTCTTTATTATTGCTTGTTTTAATCAAATCTTCACAGACAGAATGTTTTAGTGCTGCACGTGTCTTTAGAGTAGACAATTTTATTTACCTTATGTTCTGAATGCTCAAATGAACGAAAAATTTTTTCCCTATTCTATTAATTTATTTTATGTAAAAACAATGTTTAAACTATAAAGAAAAATTAAGATTGTTGGTTTCTTATTATTTAACTATCGAAATCTTGGAGATGACGTGTTCTAGATTCAGAATTAAGAATTAAGAAATAAAAATTAAAAATTAAGAATTAAGAATTAAGAATTTTTATCATAAAAATTTCATTTTATAATGAAGTGGTATCAGTAAAAGCAATGATTTCATTTCATTACTCTTTTTAGTGTACACATAATGAGTAAACTAAATAAAACGTGAACTAATTTTATACCCATTAAGATAAATTCGATATCGTGTATGTTCTTCTTTTTTGTATAATCAAATTTTTATTATTCTCATTTGATGCACTTTGCTACCTCGTGATTTCATGATTGTCAAATATACTCGGATTGTTGCTCTTTAAGGAAACGTATGACACAACCGCGCGTGTAAAAATTTCCAGAATTTTACCATTAACCTACCGATCTAGCACTGACATTGAGATCTGATTACCTAGTATATAAATGTTAACATAAAAAAAATCCTCACTAGCTTTTCAAAAAAATCTAATGAGTCTTAAAAATATTAAATGACTCTACCTATAATGCTTATAGTTGAGTCATTAAAAAAAAACTATTGTGTTTGATACTTTTTCAAGGAAGACATGCCTCTTTTAATATCTGTCCATTGATAAATAATCGACAAATCTACCTCTGATGGACGCGATTTTACGATATCCTACCACACACAGTAAAACAACCTATCTGATTGATCTGTAGTCCAAAGAGAAGAAGAATCGTCAACAGTGGGAGCAGAGAAGGGGCTTCCAAAGTGGAGAGTAGTTTCTAGAGGAAAGTTATCCCTTAATTCGTGCATCCTTCTTGGTCCCGGAGATTCTCGGACTCCAGAGGCGCACAACAGTAGACACTCCAACCTGCCCAGGATGCTACTTTGGTAATAGCCAAGTGGTTATAACTGAAAAAACCGGAAACCAGTTATGATGAGCCATGAACCGCACCAGCTAGTCAGAGACGTATTGCCCTCCCTGTATCCAACCACACCCTGACCTAGACCCTTTCCGAGATACATCCGCATAGATAATAAATATTTTTTTTGTATTTGTATTTCTATATTCGAGACAGTCGATAAATATCTGCGTGTCGTGGACCCCTGCGGTCTGGGACTCTCGACTTCTCTCCTCTGTTGGCCACTTACGGCGAATCTGGGACCTAAGGAGTTGCTACTGTATCTCTGTCAAAGCTGGATCTCAGAATCGAACTGTTCAGTGTTCAGACATTCCCCAATATCCATAATCACTCAAGATCACCTTTAGTGACAATAAATCTCTTTAACTATCGTTCTTCTGTATTTTTGATTTACAAACAGGGTGGACCCGCAAGATTCAATTTTTCAATTTCCCTGACATGCGAATAAATTTTCAATAATAATGCTATTGATAATTTTCAAAAATGTTGCATAACAATATCACTTTAAATCTTTTGAAATCTCCTCTTGAAATCCTTCAAAATTTGATGACAATCCTTCCAAATCTGCGAATCAGTTTATACCTGTGGTTTATTTGCCAACTTTATTTCTGAAATAATAAATATAGTGCCAGAATCAACAAATTCTATTTAGGAGACATTGAATCTATACTCGTTATGTTGCCACCTTAATAATCTTTTACATCATTAATTCACGATTTCAATCTTTAATTTTCGAGAAATCATTTCATTCACTCACTCCCACAACTGAATGGATTAAAAATCATTTTCTTTTCATTAGAATGAGAGACTTTTCTTTTGAAAAAATGAGGACAATGCAAGATCATAGATTCTTACAATAAAAACTCTACCTATCATCACACCCAAACATCAATGTTTGAACGAAAACTCTTCATGGGAAACAAGACACGTGTATCCATTACCATCAAATATTGACAACTGCTAACGTAAGTGTGATTTAAAACTGAATGACTTGAAGATTTTAGAACGACCTTGGAGGACTCTATCGATATGAAGAATCGAACAGGCGTTTCTTTTTCTTCAAAGAATACAGATTCATGACTCGTGGTATTCTCACTAGCATGGGAAGAACCATTGCCTGCTACAGTACATTGAAATATGGGAGTCCTGTATATATAGCTTTCGTTTCCATTTTGTTTTCAACTTAATGACACCCCTCCCCCACAATTTTATGCAAATATTTCTTTAATGCCTTTTGCCTTTAAACAATCTTAAGCGTGTAGAAAATTGTTGCCAGCCTAAGAAATGCCTTTGATGATTGACTCGAGGAACTTTTTTTCAATATGGACTTATCTTCACCCCGACTCGACAAGAAGAGCGTAAGGGTGCATTTGGGGTTCCTGCAAGAGCAGTAAACTCATCGGAGTAGACTGTGTCGAAAACACGCGAGCCTCGCGGGTACCCACGTGGAAACGTCATCGGCAGCTGGAAGGGCCAAGGGCTGTTTTCGGGGCCCCAACATTTGCACCCCTAAGCCGCCCCAAGCGCAACCACCAAAACCCTGCAGAGCTTATTTCACGAACGAGCGACCACCCTCCGACTCTCACCCCCTTTCGTGATCGCTCTATGCACGCCATGAAGAAGAAGTGAGAGAGGGTGGCTTATCTTGACCTGCAGAGAGTGGAGGTCCCGATGCGGTGCAGAACCTTGTGATATAGAAAACTGTCAGTAATGTAGATTCCACATTCTAGAGTGTATATGTATATATATATATATTACATATAGAAAGAGCTGTGAAGAGATCACGCCATCCTTATCCTATGATGATATATTATAGTTGCATGTTGATTTATGAAACTTAATTGTTGCTAGAAAAAAAAAATATTACAATTATTAAGGAAAGGATACTTCATTTGCTAATATTTTATAGCGAAGAATGATTTCGAAATTTGGATTTTATTACTTGCGCGCATTTTACCATTCACTTTATTTTAGTGATACACGACAAAACAATGAATTTCCATATTTTATATATTTCTTATCTATCTCATTTTTATAACCCGTTAACCTGATACTTTAAAAATTTGTTTCTAGTGGAAAATTTTTTGTTAGAAGTTATATTAGCTTTTAAAATTGTTTATTACAAAAGGTATAAATTCTGAAGTTCATGAATAGTGTTTACAAATTCTATATGAATTTTTTTGAAAATGAATAATTTTACAAAATTGTCTTGGTCTTGTTCGAAATCGCCAATTATTCAAGAAAATTCAAGCCACCTTACGTTAAAAATTAAACAACTCTCTTTTCTATAGGTATATTTGTCTGAAACAAAATTACATAAACTATTGAACGAAAATCCGTGACTACCACTTTTTTATCGATTCGATAAATCATAAACTCCTACTCAATAACCTTATTTTACAAAAGAGTGAATGATTTATTTCGCAGTTGAAGACCCCGATCCCTCGATGATAGTTAACGATAAGCATCAGCCTCCGAGGCTTGAGCCACCCACTGACCGCGACACTTTAATTCCTTTCATCTTGCGAGCCTCTTGAATAAGTTCCCTCGAAAGATACTTTGTTGGTTCTCGGCTACCACTTAATCAGGGATGGACTTCCAAGTTTATCCAAGGTCTGAATATAGTCCTGGACCACAAAGAGTGACGTTGTTCTTAGTTGAACTAGACATTGCTAGAAGGCCAAGTTTGAATCCAGGAAATTCGTGTATAGCGATCAGGCAATCAGTCACTATAGTCACAGATAAATCTGACTCATAAGTTATAGGGAGGCCTTCCATAGGCCGTGAGGGAGTCGTATCTGCAGGGATGCTGGGGCGTTCAAGCCCCGGTAGCCCGTATCAAGATCTCTTTGCATTTCTAGGGGGTGGGCTTCAACGGCTTTAGGGGGTGCTTATCTCGACGCTATTCCCGAAGGGCGAACGCTGTCAGCCTGGGACCCAGTAGATAACGGTTCCCGCTTGTGCAATCCTACCCTGACTATACAGGGTGTCGAAAACGTCAAATGTCATATCAACTGCTTCTCATCCTCGATTACTGAGTTCTTCTGTTCTTTAAAGTGAGAAAATAAAATATAGGTCGTATTCACAGTCGATATTTTGCTTTTGGAAAATAATTTGATGAAAGTACTGACTTTCTAGAGCATATTCCAGAGTTTAATAGAATGAAACGTCAGTTTTCAACTGAAAACATAACATTCAGGGGTTCCACCTGTGTGACGGACGTGTATCGAGCGCATTTTTAGAAATTTTCTTTGAAGAGACGATCCTAGTCTAAAAGACGCAAAAATGGCTCTCGAGGTACTTGGTATACTCGATCGTAGTCACCGGTAAACAAGCGTAAAAACTCGAGGGTGACAATGAATCCTGTGTTATGTTACCACTACTGCCAACATCGTATCGGTATATCATGGTGTTACGGTGGTTTTGCTGCTGGGGCCAGGGGTGCGGGTCCGTCGCGCGCATAAACTCAGTTAATCAAGTGGAACTGTCTGTTAGACTAGCCAGGGGACAAAGGGCGACGGACGAACGGACAGTCTGTCAGACTTGACGGACAGTTGTTCAAGAAAGACGAGACAGGTGGCACGGGTCTCGGTAGACCGCAGACTTCTTCCTCGTTTTATCTAATATCTAATATTGTGAAATCTTTGAATCTTTGAAATCTTTTGAACACTTTTCAAATCTCTGAAAGTATGTATTTGAAAATATTTCAAGTATTTTGAAATCATTTCAATTCTAGTTGTTACTAACGCCAGAAAATCCGACTATATTCAGCATTGCGGTTCTGAATCAACCAAGCGATATTGACAAATCGCTAATATTTCCGGTTACTTCACCCCGGAAATCTTTTCTAACATACACCATATACGTATCGATTTCGAGTCACTCATTTTTTGCACATATAAAAAACGACGTATAAAGATCTGAAGATAAAAGACGAAAGAAAATAAGATTTTTTAATCGATCAAAGACGATAACCGACAACCTGTAATTAGGAAATCTCAGTCACTACTTCTAGCCTGCAATTATTAATATCCCACACTAATGATTCTCTATTTACGAGAATTATATAGTCGAGTACATTATAATATTGCATTGCACGCTTCGCTTACCGAAATAAGACCACGCTTGCGACATCATCGCAGTGAAGGAGGATGAATGATATTTAATGGTGGTGTAATGATCCAGTACCTTTTTCTACCAATTCTTTCCTCGCCGAAAGGAAACGCGTCATGCTTGGTCAGTTCCGGTACCTCGTACTTGAATTGACCAGCGAAATTGACCAGCCGTCAACAGGAAGCGAACGAAACTAATTGCGGTGGTGAAGGATGAAACAGTGTAAGGTCATACAAGTTCGTCTCCTGCATTTAACTCTAACCCTAAGGAAACAGATGTTGTTTCCAAGGGTAGCAAGTCTAGGTTTCTAGGATATCGGCGTGTGCTCGAAGACCAGATGACAGCTCGCAGGAAATCCCACGAAGAACATACGTTGAACGAGTTTAGAGAAAAAAATTGATGTTGTAGAGTAGATGTGGAGGATCGCGAGTTAGGAAGGTCGAGTGGGAGGGTGATATGGAAGGGGGCTGGTGCGGGAACACGATGACTGGTGATGTTTTCGGGGCAGCGGCAAAACTTCAAGGACCCTCTCGAGGCCAGAAACACTCGCGGGCCCCTAATTATCACCCCGGGGGTTCCCCTTTCGGGCGGGGACCTCTTCTGGTACAAAACTGCTCGGCAGGGGTCCGCTCTGAAGCCCCCTTAACCCGCCCAAACCTCTCCCTTCACTCCTCGATCCACCCACGAACGCATCTCGCACTGCGAGAACGAGCGCATGTTAGTTTTCGTCAATGGCTATTCCGACGATTGATGAAGAGTGATTAAACACTCTTCTCCAAACGCGACAAAGAACGACCTGCATGTCTCGATTGAGGATTCGCTGAAATCGGCTCGGCACGATCGGTATTGAAAACAACACGAGGAATAGGGCATCAGATCGGTCACGATCCTCTTTTACGAACAGCTCTAACCGCTATATCCGCATGCCGAAGTATATGATGTTCATTTATCGAGTCAGAAGCAAAGTTTCAAGAAGTGAGTGGTGATCAAGCTCTGCCGAAAATAACGAGTCTCTTCTACATCTGAATTTCAATTGAATCGGAAGATTTTTTCAAGTGCGGAATGACGGTTGAGCTTTATATATAGTATTTTCGACCAGTAACTTTTCGCAATGAAGTTCACATTAGATGGTACATAGTAAGTGGGTTATTTTGCAAGCAGTGACTGCAAATCGATTTCTTGGATGTTAGGTCTACGAAATTGCAGGGAATAGTTGTGTCTAGATGAGAAAATTGCGAGAGAATTTGTAATTTGTATGCGACGATAAGGGGATATAAATTGTTTTAACTGGTGTTGCTGACGGTAAAACTTACCCATAAATCATGGAGTATCTGTACAATAACATTAAGAAAAGATACCAATAAATTTGATAGACATTGCTAACTATTGCATGTTCTCTGATCTTCTTGGCTTCTTCTCTTTTTGAGACAGATTTTAAGGAGCAAGAACAACTCAGCTTTGAATGAAATAAGAGCAGGCGGAAATTGGTGTACAAGCTATGTAATAATATCCGCTTTTCACATTATGTGCGAATCATTAATATTATTCCAACCATTGAACCTAAACCTATAGAAAATCATTCACATGCTGCAAACAGCGGGATTTCACGGATGCGTACCGTCGGCAAGCGCAGTTAGCCCATCAGTTTACTCACCCCACCCCCTTCTTTTGGTACATAAACCAGTTAGGAATTCGATGATGGGCCTGTCCCGTACACGCATTCAAGCAATGATCACCCTAAATCCTAAACTAAAGCGAATCGACTTTGCCATTGCACAATCATAGACCGTGTACGTACTAGCTGTGTTCTACATTCACGCATGTAAACATGCATGCATAAATCTATATTGATATATAAGTAGCAGTACATGTAGCATTTCATCAATAACCAGAACTAACAGCAACATTCCAAATGAGTTTACAAAATTGGCCACTGAGGGAAAATGACGAACACAACGTGTGTTCCGGTCATTTTACAAATGCCACAATG
>CAJFCO010000126.1:274909-292179 GCA_904066015.1 Synergus gifuensis | reverse complement strand
TGAAAATCCGTAAACTTCCACTAATTCAATTTTAGAGAAAAAGAGTATGGGAATCTACTATTTGACAAAACTGGTGAGAGGAAGAAATAAAAATCAAATGTTTGAAAATAAGCGAACCACCCTAATGAACATGTATATGTAAATATGTGCCTGTGACTGAAAGAGAGAGAGAAGAGCGAGTACACGATTTGTACGAGTGTTCATGCAAGGGTGATTGGAGATCGACGACGTCGTCGTCGGCAATGACGTGAGGGTGGTGGTTGATCGTTGATGTTTTGCCCATAGGAAGCACACTTTGGGTTCCCACGTGCCGCGGAACGATCGCGTGCGCACCTACGTGCAGCCGTCACTCGAAAGGGAATGGGATTAGTCAGGGGTTGCTACAATGGGATTGGGGTGAGGTGGGATGAGAAGGGTAAAGATGGGAGGGATGGGTGGTAGTTGGAAGCCGGCCCAGGCTAAGAGAGGCAAAGGAGAGGCGTGGGCACAAGGGGAAGAAGTGGTAGCTGACGGATCCGTGCAGGATGATTGCAGGGCCGGCCGCGTGACGGTAACTACTGGGGTTTGTCCTGACAGACAGCCTGACTGCAAGAACTCCGGTCACGCGCGTGTCTCTACTAAGTTCTAAACGAACCGACTAAAGACTAAACTCCCCCGCGAAGGTCCCTCATCATCGTCACTCCTCAACTGCTATTATTCTGTAGTCTACACTCTGCAGTTTCGAAATGTACACCTAACAATGACAGCTACGAAATGCGACTCCTCACGCGAATAGAAATATGTTGTCTTGTTATTTCGCAAGCTTTGCCTGCCAAGTTGCCAGGATAAATTTCTCCTTCATTGGGATACTGTATTTCACTATATGTGCGAGGTGATTATAAAATCCCAAGAAAGTACCCTATAAGATTGAATCTTTTCACAAAGCTTCTCATCTACACTTTTCAGCTTCACCAACCTTTGAGCTCTGCGAAAATCTTTCATAGTAATAGTATTCTGAAGTAGCTTTCCAACAAATTTAGATCTTTGTGTTAGATGTGTTTCATCATAGGCACATGTATAATATAATATATAATAAATATATAATCTTTTTCTATTGGTTATAAGTACTGTATTCATTTAATATTGTTAAAACTTTTACATAGAAATTGGAAAATGACCATCAAAACTAATTGAATAACAACCTAATTGTTGAAAATGAATTATCAAGTACAACTTTAAATAATTCAATAGCAATTGTATGTGCACTATATGTACACAGTTTAAACTGGTGCACTGCAATTACCAACGCGTGACGAATATAATTATGTTCACTTTTGCATAATGAACTAATACTTAATTCACGATTTTTATCACACCTCTTTACAAAAAGATAATTTGTACAAATGTTTTATAAGAAATAAAACGATTAATAAAATAATTCTTAAATTGAAATCATTGAATGCAATAAGAAATTCAAGAAATATTAAGTTACTTGTGCTTCATTCTTCACTTGACGTATTTTCCCTTTTGCACACATTATTTTACAGTAAAGACTATTCATAATATAATAATATATCTGAATCTTAATTTCAATCCGAAGAAACTAAACTAAAAGAGCCTAAGGGGAAGTTCGATTTGCGACTCGCATCGTTTGTAAACACAAGTGCTTGAAGCGCGCTTCGTGAGTTTCTGATTTATCACGATAGGCTAATGAATTCGCATTATCCCTGTCGACCTTGGCAAGAACGGGTCGACCGAGAAGCCAATTCAAATAATCTTTCCTTTAGCAAGAAGCATCCTGCCATTCGAGTACTAAGGTAAAGTTCCGGTGATCCTTAGAGGACTCTTATCCTATCCTTCCTAGTCCTATTATAAAAAGAACATGCATTTCAGCTAACTTCATAACGTTACCTTAATCATGTACTTGTCCCGTGTCCTAATGATGTTCTGTCCTTTTCTATAGCGGCTAAATAGAAAAGGACAGAACATTTTTAGGACACGGAACACGGAATAAATACATGATTGTGCTCAGGCCCTTAGCATAACCACTGGTTACGCATGAAGTGAGCAGTAAGCCGAATGACGTAAGCGTGCTAACTTTAAAATATTTCAAACAGTGTTGCCACTGATTTCAAATAGTCTAACGTCATAACAAATTGGGAATGCTATAATTTGCTACTCGCGGTGGCTCTCGTTATTATTTCAATTAATGCCGAAAATACGATTAAATTACGATTATGTAAAAGCAGAGCTTTAGATTCCCCCAATTACGTAAAGACTCCTTTGGGCATATCAAAATAACGATTATACGTTAAATCCGATTTCGCTTTTACCTTGTATTATAAAATAAATAAGATAAGGTATCACGTCGATAAATTTAACGATCTATTATTAATTCAATTGAAAATGTTCATTGATGCATCAAAATAATTCTAGATATGTAAATCCTCTTAAAATGTACGACTCTTTATACACCCAGAAAAAAAGTTTATTTGAATCAAATAAACGTATATTTGTTACAAAGCCAACTAAAAAATATCTTTGAATTAAATAAAATTTATTTGATTCAAAGAAATTTTCTATTTAATTCAATTAGAAAATTATTTAATTCAAATAGAAAATTTCTTTGAATCAAATAAATTTTATTTAATTCAAAGATATTTTTTAGTTGGCTCTATAACAAATACACGTTTATTTGATTTAAATAAACTTTTTTTCTCAGTGTAGCCAATTTATTTCTTATTAAGTTATATTTTTTTTTATAAGAATGAATATAATTTCCTTTCTTCTCCTTAGAATATCACGAAAATCCTTGCTATCTTTTACTTCTTATACATAGAATATTTCCGAGTAAACTCACAAACTGCGATTGACCTTTATACAAATACAATGACTACTTTTAATCAGCACTCATTTGAATCAATCAATCAAAACTAACTTCCCCTAAGTTCCCATATTTGGTGGTCAATTTTTTGAAAAAAAAAATCTAATAAAACGCAATGCTCACGCCTTCGCGAATGAGATTTTAATCGTCTGAGGCGATCCCCTTTATACGATGTCCAGCATTTTCTGCGCTTTCGCTTTTACGCAATTTTGATATTGTTGCACGTGCTCATCTCCCTTGGCTTCCACAATCTTAGCATCTCTCACCACTGTTATACAAACTATCCATGAAGTACGAACATGCGCATATACGTAACGGAAATGTATACTAGCTGTAACACTGCATACTGTACAGGATGTGTTGTGTCCTCCTATACTTAGGGTAGCCAGTGGCGGGTTTGGTGCTGGCGGACAGAGGCAAGGGGTGAACCGGGGGGCTATGGGGCTTTAATGAACCAATTTAAATGCATGCGATGATCAGTTGGCCTCTGAGCCCTCTTCTTCTTCTGCGGCTCTTTCGACGACGCGGCTACCTTTACGCCACCACTACGCGACTTAACGCGTGGAAAGCTTCATCTCCATTTTTTAATCGAATCGAAATCAACGCCAGAAAGCTCTACCGCTCTAGAACCCAGGCAGCCCCTTGTTTCCCTTCTCCTATCGAAAAAGGGGTTGCCCAAAATTCTCCGCGCTCTTCTCTGCCAGGTGCTAATTAACGCGCTGCATAAAAATCTTGAAAATAGACTTTTTGTTTATCTCCGACACGGCAATTATGAAACTTGGCGCAGATTCGCTATCGGTGGACTATAAATAAATCCGAGAGTGACTCAGGGCGTCTCTAGTATTGTCGTGCCAATACCAACTGCTCCGTGAATTCATATTTCTCTCTACGAGCTAACGAGTTTGGAATTAAAGCTTCCACACTTCCCCTTTTGCGAGTTAAGACTTTGAATTAACGATTGTCGTGTCAATTTATTGCACTCAGAACTGCGAGAGATTTAGAGTTAACAAATATTTCCGATTATGAGGGTTCTATCGAGAGATTGACCACTAGAATTTATTTCAGTTGCAATCTTGACCGGGAAACCGGGATTTTACTTCGGATTCCAATAAAATTTAAGTTTTCATTCTTTTAATAATTATTTTGAATAATTAATAATTATATGAATTGGGTTGAAGTTTTAGACGTCTAGTTTGACATTTTTTTTTTATATTTATAGGTATAAGAACATAAAAAAAATTCCAAAAAGCTATTATAAAATTTGTATTTATATTTACAAGCAGAAATTTACCCGGCGTTGTCTGAGATTTCGTAGAATTTAAAGGAATTTTAAAGAGACTTTTAAGAATTGCAAAAGACTTTAAGGTTAAGGGATTTTAAGAAATTTCAAAAACTTTAAAAGATTTTAAAACATATTAAGGGATGCTAAAAGCTTTTGATTCCAATAAGGGATTTTAATGAACTCCAAGGGATTTAAAAATATTTTAAAGGATTTTAAGTCATTTTATTTGATTTCCTCCACATTAAAATGGATTGCTTGAAATTTTGAATTCGAGACTCTTATTTAGATATTTCGAGTTGTTTAATTATCGTCGATTGTCTTAAATGGCGCTAAGCACACAAAAGGTGTCACTGCTTGGCAGGAGATCCCAGTAGGTGAGATCCCTTTATACCTTTATATGATGTTCGGGACCTTCTGGGTCTTGCCCTCTTGCTTGTTGCACGGATCGGCAATCACGGTGATTCCGTCAGGTGCAGTGGGGGTCCGAACACCCCGTAGATTCGGATATATGCGTCACAGACACACCTACAACCATGTCCCATATATTTGGTGCTTGATCGAATGTATAACATATTCTATAATTATATTCGCTCGCCTGCTGCAAGGGACATGCATTTGCGGTAACCTATTTCATAAACTTCATTGATCCTTGCATCAAATAAAACTAGTAATATGTTGCTCGATAAATATTGCTTGAATGCAACACTAGGAAGAGATCAGAAAAAAGAAAATGCGCCATTGCTCAAAAGTGGAACCAGTTACATAAAGAAACCTTCGAGAACACAAATAATTCCACTATATTAATAAATCTTGTTCACGGCTTCTGACAACCCTTTTTTTAAAAAGACGCGAATTTTATGGGAGGTATTTGATCAGGACCGTTCATAACAAAGTTTGTCGCACTTGTTTGCCAAAAATTCGAATCGCCTCGTTAGATTTGCAAGCGGCGGGAAAGACAGACACCCAACTTGCGTTCATCAGTCTGTCGAGAGTCCGTAGTCCACTGCACAACGTAGGCCTCTCAGGCCAAAGACTTATGGATATCCATAGCAACGAAGTCAAAGCCATTAATAACTCAGATGGGAACGCCCATCTTCATTTTATACCTTTTCTTTTAAGTCGAGCGTGCTCGCCGTGGACGAAGAGGTACGGAACAGGTAGATACGCACCGCGGAATATATTGGAATACCTGAGAAATTTAGTGCCTCGCCACTAAATTTCTTCTTCGTGACTTTGCAGCGACTGGATCGGCAGCAGAGGCCAGGGCGAAAATCTGAAGCTCCCAGGGGTGCGTATCGAAAGACTTTTCAGCATTTTCATTTGTTCTCCATGAAAGAATGATCACCTAGAAACGTAAGAAAAGAAAGCGTCGGCTTTCTTCCTTATTTCTAGATCAGGTCATCAGATGCTAGTAATGTGACTACTGCCTGGATGATAAAGCTTGATGTGGTAAGGTTACAACAATGAAGTTTTTACTAGCACCCGGTATGGAAAAACCGTAAGGATAGCTTTTTTATTCTTTATTGCCTTCTCATCAGCGCCGGGTGGTAATCGAAGTGAGAATAAAAAACCTGCCGCAGAATCGCGGGTCGATTCAAAGCGTTTCCTACAGTCACTCAAGTTTTAAGTTTTGCCTGTACCACCCAGATGGAATGAGGAACTTGTAGGTAATTGGTAAGAAATGGAGATATTCCGTAATGGATGCTACGTACGTACCTATACACATACAACTCACTGATGAGCAGTAAAAATTATTGGAAAATTATCCCAAAATTGGTTCAGAAAACTAATTTCGCTTAAGATTGTTGAAATCCATTTCGCAGTGATGTCTTCTTTGAAAAAAAGTAACATCTACATTTTCCGCTTGTGTAACTGACCTATAAAAACTTATAATTACAAAACCATTAACATGATTTAGTACTGAAATCATCTCTTTCGAAATTCTAAACAATCGAAGATCCCTACCGAGAAACTGACGTCAGTAGTAATTGCCATAATTATTTAGTTGCCACCTTGCCTCTTCATTGCAATCACCAACGAACACCTTAATGAGTTTATAACTTCGCAAATAATTAAACAGACTACTATATCTATCGTTGGGGCATATACAAACATGAAGACAGGGTCGAAATCAAATTAGCCAGATATCTACGAACTAGTGTTTCTTGATGTGTAAATTTCATCGTCAATATCTGACTGTGATGTCTACAACTTTCCTAACACTGTAATTAATCGGTGTGAGCAATTAGAGAAACGACCATTAGCACAGTAAGCGACAAATTTCTCTGAATGCGGAGACAGGGTGTCAGGAAGATTGGTTTCTGGCGCATAACTTTCCTGGCCTGTTTCTGTCTCTTCATTTTCCATACAGCACGTTAATTATTTGAGTGTTATCCAATTAAGGATGTGCAAGAGTTTAATTAACGTATAATTGATATGAAGCTGGAGTCTATCGGACGATCCGAAAATTGAGTTTATTGAATTTGAAACTCTGAGAAATAATATTGAAGATATACATTGAAAGATAGAGAATTTCCTATACCTCACTAATTTTGTATTACCTTGAAATTTGAATAAGAATTATAATTAGATGAAACTCGTATATAAAGACAAAGATTTTATTTTTTTTTATTTGACAAGGAATTCAAGTTTGCCACAAACCATTAATTCTTTATGATATTATGTTGTAGAGAAAATTTTATAAGAAAAATGTGCATGTCGAAATATAAACACTGATGAGATACCTTAACAGTTTTCTGAGACCTGATCATTGCGGAAATGCTCGTCATGTTATGACTACTTCGTAACGTAGACGACATTCATGATCGTTATACTTCTTATCCTCCTCTCTGCACATATTGTGAGAGTCGCTAATGGTAGCTCGTTTACCCGATAGCGTTGGCGTTTTGATGTCGAGAGAAGTTTTTTTTAGAAAACTTATGTGACTTCATACTCGCAAATCTTAAGAAAGCTGGGAAAAAATTACCAATACAGGGTAACTGCTGATGAAGCGCTTTAAGTACCTATTTCTTTAAAAAATACTTACATGTAAAGCTTCACGTTTTATTTCTTAAGGGACTCAACATGTTGTAAAAAGAAGGAATAATGTGATGAAAAAAATGATGACTTACATTTTAGAGAGTCTTTTGAAATATATACATTTTGTATCTATATATTTTTATAGGAGCCTGATATTTGATTAATGTTTCCTAATCTGCAATTTTCGCTCAACCTTTTACCATCAAAGACGTTCAAATTACAACTTGAAATCGATTAATTTGTTCCGTTATTTTTTGAAACTTTGAATTATACAATTTGAATGGAAGCTCGATCAAGAAAAAATATCTTGTGTAGGATTTGAATATTCAAAGAATCATGTATATAACACGATATCATACTACAGTCGTAGAGGGCACGCAAAACGACTTTTAAAAACCGTGAAGAATCAAAAAGCCGTACGAAAATTCTTAGAATGTGTTCCTGGTTCCTTCCAGATTGAGTCGCACGCTCAGCCACACTCGATTGGTTGAGTGGCTTTGAAAACACAACTTTGTAAAAAAAAAAATCAATGTGAAATTCTTTTATAGTAGTAAAAGTCAAACTGCACACTTCCCTCATATTTACGTCCCAGTTAAGTGAGAAAGTTAGTTTGATGCACCATGAAATACGTTTTATCACGTGTATTACGCAGGGGGATCGTTTTGTTAAATTGACAGTCAGTTTTCTACTTTTATTAAACCTCTGACATACAGGATATTTCCACCATACAAGATAGGTACGCCCACCGAGAACGGCCGTTACTACTGAAAACACTCTTCACTTTTCTTGTGGTAAGACGGATTCAGTAGAAAAATTCGTTCTATTCAGACCCTTCATTTCAGCTCACTTCCAGTTCTTCATTTTGTCTAATTTATTTCTCATATTCCACCTTACCATATCCATCTATGTATTTATAAAACGAAATGCGCTCTTTATTCTATATATTCTTAAGAAACAAAATCATAAGAAGATCTCTATGAATATTCATAAACCGAAAACTACCCCATCAGACTTCTTATTAAGAAGTCTGATGGGGTAGTTTTCGGTTTCTGTACCACCACTAAAAGGGCGAAATTTCAGTTTTAAAAAATGAGTAAAATTTCAGTGAATTCTCACTCATAACCCTAATTAACAGATTTTATTCTCTTCAATAGATTTTTTCTTTTCTAATTTCCGAATCTTTTGAGGTTTGTCGGCAAGCATCGAATTTTTTCAAGCAATTTTTGTTTTGTTTTGTTTTTGTCTTTATTAGTATCGCGCCGTTCTTTTCCAAATTTATCGAAGGGAATCCCGAGTCAAGTCGCAGGAGAAGGATGGACGGAGAGGCGTAATGAAAGAAAAAGAGAAAAAAGAGCAACAAATTGACCGCTGCCAGCGGGAAGCCTAACCCGACGGGGTGCCTATGCCCAAAAAATCTTTCGTCCTCTTTTATCTTCGCCCGATTCTGCCTCTCATCCTCTCTCTTTCTCTCTCTCGCCTTTTTTCTATCTCTTTAACGTATTCAGGGTTCTCTCTCGCTCTCAGTCATCTCCTACACGTTCATCTCGAAGCGAGACAAATGAGCAGCATTCGTCTGCGTCACCTGTCCGTCAGTTTGTACGCAACTTTTGGCCCGGAGGCACGAATCATTTCGAAAGAAAGACCTTTTTTACTCTCTCGTTCCGACTAGACTTCATACACGCTCCCTCTCGAGTCCCGTACTGACATTAGATTGGTGTAAGGTGGAGCAAAAAATACGCTACGAGAGGAATTTTACATTATTTCTGTGGACAATCTTTTGCTAGAATAGAATGCTAAACAAAAATAATAAGTAAATAGGTCATTGTTACATAATTTTAATTTCCGAATTGAATTAAATTGAATTTTTAAAGTGAAAATTGTACTTGAATAATTCTTATTAAAAGATGTTTTTAACCTAATCTTTTAAATAAAAGTTTAGTAGATAATAACATTTAAATAAGGCGTTTCATTTCAAAAGGGGTTTATACAACCATGTTTCCAAACTTTTCAGTATTCACAAAAAATGTTTCCTCATACGAGTATAGGCCTTTCTCATACGTCAGTCAGCTTTGAGCGTCGTTTTTGAGAAGGATAAAGACCTATTTGGTGCGGTCTGAACATTGTAAACCATAGAGGAAGGCGGGATGAACAAGAATCCATATCTAACTCATTTACAAAAAAAATGGATATAGGCCCCTTCAATATAGAACGCCTTAAATAAGTGTACAAAAAATGAAAAATAGTGTATTTAAAGCTTAACCCTCAAACCCCACAATGGGTACGGTATACCCGCAGCGATTTGATTTGAATTTCGAAAAAAGATGAAAATTTTCATTTGGTTTTTTGTAAATAAATTTGTTGCTGTTAAATAAAATAAAAACTAAATTTTTTTTCGTCTTCCAGACGAAATTTCCTGTCGATTGAAAAAAACATTCACTCAAATTGATTAATTTAAGCAGGAAATAGAAGCTTCCAAAGCGTCGCCGGGTGAAAAATACCCATGTGTGAATTTTACGTAACTTTCTGAAAGTGTGGGGTTTGAGGGTTAAAATTAATGATATGATAGGGTCATGAAAACTTAAACTTTGTGACAATGACCCAAATAAATTTTTGATTTACTTTTTCTTCCTCACAGAGGAAGCTTTGTAGTGGTGACAAAATCCAGTTTCCTAAAAAAGGTTTTTTTCAACATATTTTAATGTCAATATATCTAACATGATGTCCTGAAAAATTGTCCGGATGTGTGTGTGTGTGTGTGAGGATGTATGTCACGATCCAGCAATTTCTTGAAAACGCGTAGAGATAAATTGATGAAATTTTGCATAGTTATTTCATTATAGACCTAGTTGAATTTTTTACAAGGGTTTAACAAAATATTTAATTTTACAAGTTTTATGTACTTTTATAATTTTCGTAAAATTCATTTTTTCACTATAACTTCTCAAATATTCAAAATTGAAAGCTAATGTAAGGAAAATAAAGATTCCTTGTGTCGAAACGAATCGATTGACCTATACGATTAATGCATTTCACTAAAAAATAAGCATGTTATGGTTAATTATATTTTCAAAAATTAATTTTTTGACTATAACTTCTGTAATATTCAAAATTCGAAGTTGACGTAAGGAAAATAAATGTTTCTTGCCTCGAGACGAATCAATTGGTCTATAATATTATTTCATTTCATTTAAAAATAACAAAGTTATTGTTCTATTTAATTTTGAAAAACTTGTTTTTCAACTATAACTTCTCTAATATTCAAAATTCGAAGCTGACGTAAGGAAAATAAACGTTCCTCTTGTTCAGACGAATCGATTAACCTATAAGATTAATGCATTTCATTGAAAAATAAGAAAGTTGTGTTTTATTGTAATTTTCGAAAATGAATTTTTCGAATATAACTTCTCAAATAATTCAAATTGAATGTTGATGTAAAGAATACTTAATGCTTCCTCTATGAGGAAGCAAATCATATTTGCTTACAGGAAGCAAAGTGCTCATTGAATGAGCACAAAAGTTGATACAACTTCACAGCTAGTTTTAACTTCTGTAGCGAAAAGTTTATTATCATGAGGTGGCATAAAGGTAAAAGCCCAAAGAAAACAACCCCTCTTCTTCTAACCTCTTCAAAATATAAGACACTATAATCGTTAATTCTATTTTATTAATCTAAGCTCATATTTATTTTTGTGTACCTCAATATAAGATTTTACGAGTCACTGTAGTGACGAAGTAAACCGAGATTCGTCACGTATTGCCTTATTATTATCGAGAGAACTCAGTTATATATGAGTAAAGCTTTCGTTCTCGTGTCACGTACACAGAAACCGCATCGTTTTCTTCGCGTACGCCTTTCGCAGAAAGAAGTTTATCTCCGGCCGACAGGAAAATCGTGCGAATGTTGTATGCATTACAAAAAAAAAAAAGGTAGAAAAAGAAAAAAACAGCGACATAATAATTACTACCGTACGGTATATGAACTACACAGAACTCGTGTGTCATATCGTGGTTACATTCGAAATCGAGATTTACGTGGAATATAATTTTCTGCGGCTGCAATCATCGCGATTTGTCGGGAATGTTAGGAAAGTCGCGAGTTTCGACGCGGTTTCCCACGCTGAAATTTTTTTATTAGACTTCTTGATTTAGGTCAAACACCAAGAACATTAAGACTTCTAAAAAAAATATTAATCCGTAGCTACGAAATCCCATCATGAATATCATTAACGAAATAATTTAATTAAATTGGATTATGAATACTGGGATGCATTATTTGTTCTCAATCTACTTATTTCGAGTGTAAATTTAACACTGGAATTTGTGTAAAAAAAAAAAGAAATCTGTTTAATTACGAATAAAACCTTTAAATTTGAATTTCATGTATGTTTTATGTTTATGCGTGGTCTTAACATAAAGAAATGCAAATCTATCATCGAAGAACCACCTGGATAGGAACTGGTATTGATGAGCCGCGTGGCCCGTGACATGGGGAATCCCAACGACACCCCCAAAGTAAGACGAGTGTCGAGATGGCCTCGAGATTAGATCTGAACGTCGCTTTGGGTGTGTCTTTGTCGTGCGATGGCATCCGGAATTCAAGAACGAGCTTCTGTCCTCATACCGATACTTCTAGATAATCAGATACTACAGGACATTATACCTGCCAGCTTCTGATGAACGACTCCCTCCCAACGACAGAGATTCGTCCCGATTCGAAGAAAAGGTTTCATAGATACATACAAAAGGCTAATGAATTCGTTAAATGATTATGATTCTAATTCCAAGTGACTCCCACACGAAAAAACATTGACCCTCTTGAATTCTAAAACTTCCTGTTGCTCTTTTTCAAAATTAAAAGTATATATTTTATGATGGGCGATTGAAAAAAGAATAGAAATATGATATTTTGTGCCGTGAACTCTCTTTTAACCGTTAATCCTTGTTATTTTCCGAATATTATTATAAAACAGCTCTATTAAATGCTAGACATATAATAACAAGCACTGAATTATATGATCATTATTGTGACGTCCGACTTTTGTGGAGAGAATAAACTTTTACACATCAATAAATATGAAAACAATGTATAACCGTGTGAAATCGGAAGAGGAAATCGCATGTCCGTTTTCGTCCTCGAGTACAGTCTCGATAATGGCGAAGAATATACCTATCATGGCCGCTTGCTACCTATACGTTTACAATCAGGCATGCACCTACCTATGAACCCATATTGCATTTCACAATTGCAACCACCTATACAAATGTAATAGCGCGCGCATGCAAGCACGAAGGTTCGCGCAAAGGGCGTTAATGATCGGGACCAATTTATTTTCTGCATAAACGTTTTCTCGTACCTAGCATGCCTCTACTTCACACGCACCTTTGTTATTTCATTACGCGCATTGTTTTTGGAACTTTTCGCACTTATTTAATGCACTTATGCCAATGTGGGCGCGTTTATTTACATACGTCATTGCTAACGTATTGCTCATTCGTCTCACCCATGCAATTATGCATTGAGTGAGAAACAAGTTTTTTATAGGTGTGCTGTTTAGCATTTGCATAGGGTTTCTTCGGTGACCAGATGAAATTGGGGATGAAATGGACGTAAAATTGTTTAATGGGATTTTTAGAATGGCCTGGGAAGTTTCGAGTTCCAGGACTCCCTCTCTTTCCATTTTATAAAAGGTATGGCACTACTAGGTCAGGATGTGACCATTTCTGAACCTTTTACCTCTAGCCAACTTCTGTCCATTCCAGGCTATTCGCGCGCATCCGCGGCTTCGGTAATGAGGGGTTTGAGCGCAGTCGAAGTCAATGAAGGAAATCGTAAAAACCGGCGCAGAGCCGTAAAACTTGTTTTTTTCTATTTTGCGAGCATCGATTTTCGTCGCGTTGCGTAAGACGGTCGGCGGTGTTGAGCGTAAAGCTCCAAGTGATAATGATAATCTTTATCCGAACCGCGAACAAAGCGGACCACCAGCTAAGTCTACAAAGGAATAATATATATGTAGTAAAGCGATGCTGAACAGGAGGCACTAAACAGGGAAAAGAAATATGGCCTTTTTTTTCACTTATAGATAACCCATTAGAAATGAGAAAGGATGCGAATTTTCAATTGATATTACGTAAGGTCTGAGAACTATATTTAGTCTCGCATAAAATGAAAAACAATTACATAAACTGAAAATAATTTATCGCTCTTGATATTTTCAAACTCGGTAGAGTGATGTTCATTTTTCGTTTGCGATTTTGTAAGAAACATTTGAGATAGTGAGTTAATAGTTCGATAAGGGATCGGCTTCCGCTTTTACCGAGCCGGCTTTTACGCCGCTTCATTATCTGAAACTTTGTCTGTAAAATTCGCTTGAATAAACTTCAAATGGAAATTCGTTACATCACCACCTTAGAATGAAATATTTCTCTAAGAAAAAAAAAAAAAAAAAAAAAAAAAAACTATTTAAAAGTAAATCTAAGATTATAAAATAGACAGAGTTTATTACGACTTACTAATACTTACTAATACACTAAACAATAACAGTAAAATAATTTGTAAAATATAATTAAAGCTTTGAGATTTAAAACTATCACTCAACAGTCTCGATTATATTGTTTTATCAAGCTTCCGAATTGTAAAATTATAATGATTTTTCAGACTCCTACAAAAAATTGACTTTTATATTGAGAATTTCAACGACGCAGGTGCTGGGAATGATTCCTCAGACTTCTTACTTGAAATCCTATATACTAAGCCTTCACAATATTGTGACAGGTGATTCGTTGATTCCATTAAGGAATACCAGGTATATATATATATACATGATACCTTTCTGGCCAGATTGATCAATCACTTCCCGGGGTGCAATTTTTGACGACAGAAGTGTTGATGTAAATATCTAACAACACTTTTTAAAAGATTAAATTAATTCTACATTTCCTACCAAATACTCTAAATTTCAAACCTCTTCCAATGCTGATTTTCATACACTTTTAGTTTATATGGTACGTGTGGTTTCATTACGAGTCGAGGTAAATATAAACACTGAAACGTTGTATCGAAAAATCGCGACGTTTATTTGACAAGCTTTCCAGTTACTTTGATGAAATGTACACGCAACCAAAATATACTCGAGTTTTACAAGTAATGCAATACAAGCATAAATTATAGAAGACAACTGATTAAATGTGTTAATCATTTATTAACGCGAAACCTTCCTGTTTTACGATCTATAAAACTTTATGCAAGAAAAATTAAAACGTATTTTATAATTGTAAATTACAAAAAAGGTTCATAATATCCGTACTGCAGTTTTTTCTTGAAAACTTCTATTATTATATACGCGAGTCCCTTTTGCAACATTCAAGTATTCTGAACCCTGACGGCCTCTGATGTCCACACTAAAGATTTTCCTCCTCTAATGATTTATCTACCACTCAGGTATAAATTATAAAACCTATAATTATCTGCGTTAAAAGTTCAATTTAATCCTCTTCAAATTACGGCATCCGTTACCAGTGGCGTACCATTTTCTTGCCTCCCCTTCAATTAAAAGCAGAAGGCAAATAAAATAAATAACAATACGTAAAGAACAAAAGATAAGCTGTCGCTGATTGAAAATTAATCCGCAGCGAATATTCTTCAATTCAAAGATTATTCAAGAAGGTAAAAAATCTTATCTATAATATCTACTGAAAATCTTGCCCCCTTGTACTTAAAAAGCACATTAGCAATTGTTCTCCTTAAATTGTTTCCGTATTTTTTTTAGATGTATTTTTATTGTGAATTTCAGTATGCGTTATTTATGGATCTTGAACGAACAGGTCTCCGATCGTCAGACCCGATATGTCACTTCCCGCGAGCCTATTTGTCATCGACGAACCTGACCACAAAGCTATTACTTTTTTTTTGCTACAACAGAATAATACGAAAAAAAAGGTGGCTTACGAATGAAACAAACTTACATCTGTAACTAAATTGTGTCACCACCTACGCTTATCAAAAAATATCAAATCAAACTTTTCTCTAGAAAATTTTTATTATTGCCATTTTATTATTCTATATTCTAACTTTTTTTATTCTCCCTCTAATGTCTACCAATACCAATACCATTCAATTCATGTTCTTCCCTTCTCACATCACAATCCCAAAATACTCCTTTTTATTTATGTCCCTCTCCCTTTTCACACCCAACACCCCTCCTCTAATCCCTTTTACAGCGCCCTCCCCCCTCTTAACTCCCACTGTTTCTACACTTTTTTTCCCTAGTCCCCTTTCTCCTCGACTCTCTTCATCACTCCCCCTCTTAGGAGTATACTATTAGCCATTGCTAGAGAGTTATTTATTGATAATTTCTTTGGCACCATTTTTAATTAATATAAATTGAATAATATGTAAACATTATGATTCCTATAGAGAAAATCGAGCCCAAGTACGAAAAGAGAAGGTTAAAATGAAAAGAAAATTTATATTATTACTTTTTACCCTTATCCTCTTCCATCATGTAGATTCTTTCTCTTTTAAAGAGAGAATTTTCTTATTTTCCTTAAAATCAATATCTCTAAAGAGGAACTTTTTCTATTCCTTCTACTACATGGAAAAAATAAACATTAAACATAGGGTTGAAATTTGAAATGACCGAATCGAATTTAGGAGGTTGTGGATGGAACTTTGCAATAAGCTAAATGCTAAAATGCAAAAAGGAGAAGGACGAGAAAAGAAGAAGAAGAAAAGGAACGGAAGAGGAAAGGACGTGGAGATCGGCTGCAGAATGGTTCGCAGGACCCTTTGCCTTCGGTAGTAGCAGAGACGGTAGGACGATTTCTACGTGGGCCGTCCTCCTCCTCCCCACCCACTTTCTTTCTCCTTATCCCTCTTGTTCTTCGTGGGCTTATACCTCTCTTTTACAATTTTTTTTACTTTTTTTTTTAGCTTTGCTTCCTTTTTTTCTCCACCGGTCCGGCGCTTCTCATTTCGTAGCCTACCAAACCAAAGCCGAGGCAAAGCAAACCAAAGCAAACCGAACGAAACGAAACGAGCTCTCTCAGTTCTCTTATTCGATCTTCGCTCCTCCCCCACCTCCTTCTCCCACCTCTTCTTTCTACGCCACCTTTACCACGAGCTAAGCCTCCTCCTCTTTCACCGCCACGATTCACTCTATCTCTCTTTTTCTCCCTTACTCTCTTTGCCCGGTAGCTCTTCATCTCTCTTATACTTTTGCCACTCACGATTTTCCTCTTTCTCGCTCCGCTCGTGTATAACACAGCGATGACTCCATCTCGTTCTAATTCTATCTCGCGGAATCCCGTTCTCTCTCGCTCGAACAACCTATCAACTCGGAGGGTAGACGTCTGTTCCGGACGACGATTCTCTCATCCCATCGACCCACGTTCTTACACCGATATGACCTGTATCCTTCTCCCTGTATTCGTATCCCGCAATACATGCGAACGAAAATATATAACGGGTGGATGGAGAAAATATATTGATGCGAGCTAATCGTGTCCGAAAATAAAGGTTTATTTTCTCTATTATAGAAAGAACCAAAGAGATTTGAGAGTTATAGGTGTATTTTTGATGGAGCGAATCGATTTTCTTTCGATGGGCGTATTTCGAACTTAACAATAGAATTATTTCCAATTTGAAATATCTGTAAAATTCGGAAATTCAGTTGTAGATTTTTAATCAGAGTGACGATTTCGTGGACGATTTAAAATTCCTGGTTTTTCCCGGTCAAAACACAATAGAGGAAAA
This sequence comes from Synergus gifuensis, assembly GCA_904066015.1. Taxonomy (NCBI): domain Eukaryota; kingdom Metazoa; phylum Arthropoda; class Insecta; order Hymenoptera; family Cynipidae; genus Synergus; species Synergus gifuensis. The sequence goes on along the minus strand of CAJFCO010000126.1, from coordinate 275,244 downwards.
AATTGCAAAATATTTTTTTTATAATGGTAAAAATAAAAATACTTTCTCCTATAATATTGGGTTGAAGTTGCCGACGCTTAGTCTGATGAACTTTTTTTTATTTATTTACAATTTATTGGATTTATAATGTCAAACAAAGTTCCCAAAATAGTTATAAAAACAGGTGATGGACGAAAGATTCTAATCTTGTTTTAATCGCTTCCTCATAGAGGAAGCTTTGTGGTGGTGACAAAATCCAGTTTCCTAAAAAAGGTTTTTTTCAGCATATTTTAATGTCAATATATCTAACATGATGTCCTGAAAAATTGTCCGGATGTGTGTGTGTGTGTGTGTGT
>CAJFCO010000126.1:241784-274509 GCA_904066015.1 Synergus gifuensis | reverse complement strand
AAATGGATTAAATTTGGGAATAATTTGGATAAGATATTTAATCATCAGGCTGCAACAAGTTTTGAATTTTGAAAACTGTGTCAAACTATAACTTCATACTCGAGTAAAAAACGTATGTGTCAAAATGGAAATAAGTTTAACGAGACATGCATGTCTTCTTGAAATAGAACATCTAGATGTATTTTACTTTATATATGTATAGTGTAGGAAACAGAAACGTCATATTGCCATTTTTATGTGACTCTCTTGTCTCATTCGTTTAAACAATACAAAGTACAGAAAATATCTTTAAATGTTCAAAATGTTCCTATTGCTAACTCGACGAAGGAAAATTTTTCAGAATATTGATTTTTATACTCCTTGTTAAGGGTTAATGGGGTTTTTTCTTTCTGTTATTATTAATCATGTACTATTAATCAAGTCACAGTTGGAAAAAATGATTCGGGATCAATGAAATTTAAACAATGTTCTATAATAGATGCAAATATATTTCTAAATTTCGATATTTATAGATACACAAAGACTCCATGATCGATATCAGGGCCTTCGAAATCCAGATCCTGGAGCTATATAGCTCCTTTGCAACTTCTCCCCTTACCTCCTTGAAACCTGTCGAAAGTCGACAGATCTCACGGTAGCAATACGATCGTTTCAGACCTCATTACAGTTAACCGGGAGTTAATTTAAATCACGAATTCAATAAGGAGTAAAAAATTACACTTTTTGTTTATTGTTTTACTTTGTTTAGTTTAAACGACTCGACTCACCTAAATAAAAATACTTTACTACGATTAATGTGCTATCTAACAAATTGTATTATTTTCCACTATCAATTTTCTAAATATATGCTAAGTAGAGAATCATAACAACTTGAAAAGCGATTAATAGTCATATCTTGAAACTATTTCTTTCAAAACTTCCTAATACACCCTATTTTGTAATTTAATTTACAATACAAATTTTTAGTGTAAATATATATGGCATTAATATCACATGGAAAGTAACATCCCTCAACTTTTATTAAAAAAATGTAATAAACATAAAAATAAAATTGTACCCTCTTCATATTTGTATTTTGTAATACTGAAGCTGTAAAAAAATTCGCAAAGATCACCTCAATCAAGAACCGTAAAAAATTTTTAAATTTATAAAAATTTAGCCCAGAAACGACTCCTTTTTTGATATTTTTCTAAAAAATCTGTTCAATGAAAAGCTTCTGGTGTTTTCAAGTGGTTTCGAGTCACCCGGTGTGTTAACGCACATACAGCCCCGCGGTAGACGGAGCTTTGGGCCGCCGCTAGCTGCGGGCGTCCGGAGCCGACGTCTACCCTCTCATTTACCATTTGGTACCTATAGATAGGTACCTTTATACACGTGCACGAGCACACAACGACTCTAGCCCGTTTGCGTGTATACGTATGAACGTCCGTAGCTGGGTGGCTCTATGTACTTATTTTTCTACATAACAGGCAGAAACGCTATGTACAGATATTCTGCACTTCCCTACCCCTTTTCTCAGCACCTCCCCCTCCCCCACTCGCACACACCAATCACCCTATTTCTCTTACTCTCTAGTTCGATCATTCATCGCCTCTCTCTTCTTATTTATCCCTCTCTCTTTCACATATGGAAGTACCTGTATGCATACATATTTATACAATATACACGCATTCACCCACACCTGATTGCAAATCGACGTATATTACATGTATGTAGAGACGTGAGGAAGAGAGAGACAAGAGATCATCTCGGAACGGCGGAAGCTACGACCGAGAGTATATCGCCCGGAGAAAGAAGAAGCAGAATTTTTCTTTTGTTCTTTCTTTTTTTTTTTTTCTTTTTGGTAGGCATTTTTAAAATCCCGCGAACATCGCTCGCAGAAAGGCAAAACGAGTCGTTGAGGGGTGAAGACGCTGCCGGGGGTAGATTCAGTAGAGCCCTCTGGGGTAAATCGATCAACGTCCAGTAAAACTGATTATAAAGAACGACCGCCCGCGACGAGACCGCACTTTAGGGAGCTTTTCTAGAAAGTCCAAGTCAGGCGTTATTGTTATTTCCGGATGAGGAGCCATTAGCGGTCGCGAGAAGATGACTTTACGCGAGATACAGACTTCAGGGAGCTGAGAAGTTAAAAAATAGGTTTTTGTGGCGTCCAAAGAATCGAATTGAGATACTAACAATTACTCCCTAAATTTGAAACAGTAAAAACTCACTGATTCACAGTAAAAGTGGAAGCCTAGAGACTGTCGGAAACATTGAAAACAAATTTCACTGTTCCGACAGTAAGTATTACAGTTTTATCAGTACACTTCACTGACAAAACAGTAAAAAGTAACTGTAATAAACAGTAATACTTACTGGCACACAGTTACTTTTTACTGTTTTGTCAGTGAAGTGTACTGATAAAAGTGTAATACTTACTGTCGGAACAGTGAAATTTGTTTTCACTGTTTCCGACAGTCTCTAGGCTTCCACTTTTTACTGTTTCAAATTTAGAGAATAGTCAAAAATGTTACTAATAAATTATTTGGTAAACTTTGTATGTACGTATCGGTTTGTATTGCGGTTACTAAATTCGAAAAATTGCTTGTGATCTGAATTCGGATAAAGAAACTGATCATCATCATTAGCAAAATCAGCATAAAAAAGTGATATACTTTGGGATTTAGTATAAGACTGCAAAATGTGGTCCTCCTAAGGTTTTTAGACCTGGAATTTACACGGCAAGAATTAGATTTTACGGTTTAATATCATGATGTTAGACGGTAATATTTTACTGTTAGATATTGCTCATTACAGTGAGCGTTCTCTTGTATTAGAATGCAAATATATATATATTTAATAGAGGTGGTAACTTACGTTTAACTAATTCAATCAACAGTTTGCAAACTTGCAAAGCGATTCAGTTATGTCTCATTATTTAGTTGAAAAACAGTGAAAGTTCACTATGATTAACAATTTTTATTCATTGCGCCAAGAAATCAATCAAAGACTAGTAAAATTTTAGTAATAAATAGACACTGATTTCGAGTGAATTTTCATTGATTGCAATATTTAAAAGCATAATTATTAGTGAAATTTCATTGATTAACTGAAAACGTGAAAAGTTGATTATTTTGGGAATGAGATAAGATTTCTTTCACGTTAATTGGTTAATTCGGGAAATGCAATTGTACTACATTTTACGAATTACATTTTGTTCCGAGAGCTGATTCAAAGTTGGATGTTAAAATTAAATTTATAAATACCTATAGCAAAACCAGAAAATAACTCACAAATAATTTTTTTTTTGAGATTTCAGATTATATACCCGGTAAGAAGGCTTACATTAAAAGGTATTGAAAAATTTCATGTTTCCAATGACGACGTGCCAGATAGAAAATTCTTTTCAATCCCTTTTTTGTCCTCGTGTTTTAATTTCTCCAATAGTGCAAATTATATCTTAAATTGTATCCCTTTCAGTACCTATTGACGAAAAGATTTTTTTGAATACTTTTGGAAACCACAATACAACTTTGAAACACAAAATTTTGTATCCCTTATAAGTTTGCACTTTTAGATATTTTTATTCACCGTTTTTTGAATAATTATGAAGTAAAAATCTTTTAAGAACTCAGTATTAGTCATTTTTCGTTGTCGGGATTGATTTCCACTCATATAGTAGTGGTACAAAATAATTAAAAAATTTTTTTTTCACGATTTTATATTTCTCAGATGGATAGAATTTAAACAAAGCGAGTGTTTTACGATAAAATAACGTATTGTTGTGCACATTTCTAATAGAATTTGCAATTTTCATGCCTTTGGAGCATATTCTAATGCATTAAGCAAAAATTCGATTCTTTATTTATTTGAAGTTATTTTCGAAAGCTCCAAGCGTTATTGAAAAATATTGGAACCTTATTTTTCTCGACGTCTAATCGGGAATTAAAAATGAAGGACAAAAAAGGTATTGTGAGGGTGTCTTCAAACCGATAAATAAGTTATTTTATAATTCATATTATGTACCAAACTGTGATTCCTATAAAATTTCAATTTTTTAAATAAAATTGTAATTATGTCAGATGGAAAAGAAGAAATAAAATATCATAAATTATACTATTTAAAAAGAAAGTAAAGGTGTGCGTTCATTCTCGTTTAATAAGAGACAAACTGAAAGTACATGACATACAGTTTAAAGTCTTTTATTTCTTTAAGTATACTTTTCATAGTTTGAAAGAGTTGCGCAACTAACTTCTTTCTAAGGGAAAACTCGTAGGTCATGCATAATTAGCAAATTAGCACGAAGTCGGTTAATAGGGCGTAAACGTAGGATATTTTGAAAATAGAGCTCATCATGGTCTCCAACGTATGTGGTGTTAATTGCTTTTCCTGAAAACCACACGCGTCCAAACGGTTCCCTGAAACGTTACACCGACGACAACTTACGGACGAAAAAAAATGTTTGAAAAAAAATTTTGAAAAAGACCTCGTTGATTAACTAATCTATCAACAGTGTAACCAGAAGCTGAGTACTAATTAGTTTCTAGAAAAGAAACTTTTAATGCGCTGAAATGTCATTGAAAAACTAATTAATTAGTTATGAAAAATTGTATCAATTTCGGTGCTCTTTCAACGAGCACTTTGCTTCCTCAGGAAGTATTAAGTTTGATTAATAATTGACTTGAAATATAATAAAAAACACCTTTTTGAAACTGAATTTTGTCACTAATACTACAGTTTCCTCTATATGGAAGCAAAATTGATTAAAAGTGGTTTAATGGGAACTTGGTTGGAAGTTCAACTTTTTTCTCATCTTTCATTTTAGAAATGAACAGTAGCGTTAATTTTTGCATCTTTTGAGGCTATTTTCAAAAAACTGGATAATATCAAATCTTGCGGGCGCTGCTCGGATGCGATCGTGGTAATGATGACCGGTAAAACCATTGAAAAACTCGTTTCGCGATCCCTCGCCCCAGGGCTCGCCTCGCGAATTATCATCCGACCTCGGCGGTTCTCGTTCGCGCCAAGCTGACGTATTTTTTTCCCTAGCGTCAAACTTGCCGACCGCGTCTGGGTGAATGCAGAAAGCATCAGAAACAGAACACTGTCCTCTACAAGTCTACAAGTCGAAGAAGCTTGTGCCATCGTCATCGTCGATGTCGTTGTCCCCGCTAATTTGTCCAGGTCCGGCAGGCAGGACGGGTGCTCAAATTAGTTGGCCAATCCGTCAAAAATGCATTTCCGAGGACGGGCGGATTGTCTGTCGAGCGAACGGCAGAAAAAAAAGTACACGCCTGCACGAACGCACCCACACTCATCAAATTTACACGCATTCGCGCGCCCCAAGTGATGTTAAATTCAAGAGAATGGCCCTCCTTCGGAGAACCTTGGCTAAAATGATGAAGGATGGAATTATTGGGATCGAAGAATGTTTTTGAATTATTGATTAAGTTGTAGAAGTGTTTTTAGATGATGAATAGAAACATAATGATTTAAACAGAAGAAAATGTTTTCAACTATGACATTTTTAGCAGGGTGACGATTCGCCAGACGGTTTCAAATTTCCGGTTTTTTCTCGGTCAATAAGATTCCCGGTACAGGCGCCACTCTACTTTTTGAAAAATAATTAAAATCTCCCTCTACCCCTTTTTACCCTCTGACATTCCCTCGCCCAAAATTTCTAAGGGGCATCATTGTTATTTTCTGTTCGTAGGAAGTTTTTATTGACACGGAATTTGTCTAACACAATTTTTACTTTTTATAAAAAGCAGATTTAAAGTTCAAAAGAATAAAATCTCAATGAATTTCCTTTGTAGGTTTAAACCATGTGGTTTCTACTAGTTGTTTCAGTAAAAAAATCATGACACCCCATCAAAGAAAAAAATGGGAAAATTCCAACGGAACTAATTTCCTCCCGTCATTCACTAAAAATGCTCATTCCCCCGGAAATATTTTTGTCCCATACAAATTACAAATTGCCTTACGCGCGAGCGGCTTGGCATGGCAAGGCAAGGCCATCAGCAGCCATCAGGCGCAGGCAGGCCCCTGTAGGTATGCGCGCCGAGTGTGCACGTGTGTAAGTAGCCGGTGCGCAATGGTCCGTGAAACCTGACTGGTTGGCTGCTGGCGTAGCTGCTCACACTCGAGACGAGGAATTGAGAGGGATGCAGCCACGCCAGCTATGTTAATTAAACGCGTTTCTAGCCCCGCATAGGAAATCAGAAAAAAGGGGCGAAAAAGAAGCGGAAGGGAATGAGAGAATTCAGAATGAGGGCGGTACAGACGAGAAAGAAGAGAAGGTCGGTTATATAGCTAATAACACGTCCCGTACGACGAACGCATGCCACACGCCCGACTCAAGCTTATAGTCGCAGCTTTAGTCCCTCTCTTTTTCCTGGTGCCAAAAGGTCTCATCATCCGCCGACGGAGAAAAGAGATCTCTTGACAGAAGTGAATAAGCTCCCCACCCATGAACTTTCATTTTGGGAGCCAAAAAAAATTATGGGAATCGGGAAACAGGAAATGCATTTGCTTTAATTTTCCGGCAAATGACTTTGCAGGTCCTTTTGATAGAGTTGCTACCTCATTTGGAAGAAAGAGAATATTTTTCTGAAGAGGGAAAATTAATATGCTGATATTCGTGTTGAAAGGTCCAATTTTATGCATTTTTGACATAGGGTAATGAGTAGAATCCTGACATCCAAATTAAAATAGCCCTAATTGCAGATCGGATAAGTCACCTGTAACTTTTTCATATGACAGGCTATTTTCATTTGGAGGGCAGAAGAATGGTTGATCACCTTCCAACGATTGACCATGTACTTATTTAAATATACGTAATTAAGAAATATTCACAAATAAATATATTAATAAACAGTGCAAGATTGTTCTCAACACACTTTACGATATTTATTACAAGTTTTAATTGTAAATATTTCTTAATATATGATCATTTTGAAGTGGCCAATCACTATACCCATTACCCGCGAATTAGGGAATTTTTGGTGAATTTTTTTCGGACTAAGGGATATGGGATGAGCTCCAAATGTTTTTTAGATTTGAGAAGATCTATTATCGGCAGTGAAATTTTGACTCAACGAATTAGGGTAATTTTGGTGAATTTTTTAATTTTAAGGTATGAAGTAGGGTAAGTACCAAATTCGCGGGAGGGTTGAAATTTTGATGGGTCATTTTTTGGGTTGTATACAATTACTTAGAAGATTTTGGATCTTCCTACTAGGTAGTACTTTACAAGAAAAAATTGTTTTCGGTTATAGATAAAAATTGACCGAGATAGAGAAGGGGAAATTTTTAGATTTTATGTGAGCTTCGAAACAAATTTACACCCGAATTCAGTAGTAGTTAATCCGCCGAATTTATCTTGTTTTTTTTTTTTTTTTTTTGAAGCAACATCATTTAGAAAATTATTGGGCAAGAGATGCCTGATGAACATAATTTGAGGCAATATCATGATCCTGTCTTCCTCTGATCACTGGGTACGCTCTGGTTACTCGATACTTGTTCTGGACTGTTGTCGAAAATAAATTGGGGAAGCCACCGGTCGTTTTGGAAGTCACGCGGTTTAAGGTAGTTTCGTTCAACGATCAAGGACCATCTGCTCTGGCCGCACGCTTACTGTGAAACAGCGGGTAATCGTCCATTATTAATCTACCTGATTCATCGGTACACCCTGCGTGCGGCAAAAAGAGAGCGGTGCGGCGTTCGTAAAAACACCATGAAATCTATAGAGGCCACGCAATCACTTGGCTATGAAAGATTCGATGCTTTATTGCTTACGTTTGTTAACTTAAGAATAACACTCAAAAAAATAAACTATCCCATAATTTTTAACACTTGTTAAAGATTTGGATTATATTCCGCTTGAAATCTTTTATTCCCGTGATAAAAATATTTTTAAAAAAAGTTAAGTCAGTATAATATGCGCGACTATTTTTCAAGTTTAAAAAAAATTGCATATTAATGGACTGTATTTTAAAATCATATAAAATCCTTTATGACATTTTAAATAAACGGAAAAAATGTTTAAATATTAGAAAACCCGAAAATATGCTGACCAATATTATGACGATAATTAGTGTATTTTGAAAGTTTACGAAAGTGTAAAGTGGCGACATCTTATAATCGCGCTGAAAACTAGAACTCCTTTTTACCATCAACGAATATTTGTACACAGGGTACACAGCCACTTTTCGAACATGTATAGTATATATACTCCCAAAAAATACTTATATTTTTAATTAACTCAAAATTAGGAGAGAAACTTTACATTATTGGAATTTTTTTAAGATTATTTAGTATGAACGAAACTGGATTAAAGTTGTTAGTAATAAAACCTCCGAAGGACAGTTTATTTTTTTATTGACATTTAGAAACACCGAAGCTGAATAACACAACTACCCAAAAATTTTAAAAAAAATGCCTTAATTACCGGAGTATCAAATATGCAAATGCGCTATGCATTACTCTAATGAGTGATCTTTTTATGAAAGTAAACAAATCAGTCTTCATAGTACTGGACGGATAAAGAACCCGCTGTATTAAGTCTTTTTAAAAACGAAGAAGTCACCCTGTGATGACTAGATCGAGGAAAATATTGAACAGTTCTCTTAAGGACAAATGGAAGACGTGACTTTAGCTATATATATTCCGCTAACTTTCTCATAAATAATAAAATACAGCTTGCACAGCAGCAGCAATGAGGAAGATTTACCTACCGGTGCTTTCTGAACAATATATATTTTTTATTTATTCATTTATTTACGAGAAAGTTGGCGGAATATATATGAATAAAGTCACAGCCTTTTATCTGCCCTTAAAGGAATTTTTTAATTTCATGAATTATTAAAATTATAGACCATTCAAATTCCTGATCAGTCAGTTTACATATCATATAGATGCATATTTTGATCTGCCAATCATAATTTGAGTAATTTAGCACATTTTAGCATCCTATGAAACAAGTCTCTTCAAGCGATTTGCTTCATTCGTAATCTTATCTTAACTATTAGCAGTACACGATATATAAGCAGAAAAATATATCGAAAAAGTTTAGTTGCAATTAATAGTATGCTTACTTATACGTTCTATTAATTCGAGGGGCCATTCACTCGAAAATCGATTTATATTGATTCGACATTGATTCAGGATGTGATTACATATCGATTCCACTTTGATTCTAAATCGATAAATATGTTTCGTCCAGGGAAGGGCCCCTTGTATTAAGTATTGATAGTATAGAATTTTAAAATGAATTAAAAATTATTTGGTGTAAGGCACAAAAATAAAGCTATTATGGATTTTAATCAACGAAAAACAATAAATTAAACAGTACTTTTCGAAAATTTTATTATCAGTGGAACAACTAATCCACTCCGTAAAAACTGTCAAAACGGTTCAAGCCTTTTATAAATTATATACCGATTTGATCTGTGTCAGTCTTCAAAATAAAAATGAATCTTTAGCGATAGTTTTGAAATAAAAAAAAGGGAAAAAACTAAAATTTCTCTGAAAACTCACAAGCAAAAAAGCAGATTTTCACTCTCAAGCCTGCTAGCTCTCCCATCTTTCATTCAAATTAGTCAGTATTAGTGGCATTGGCTACAGCAGCAGCCTTAGTGGCATTGGCTACAGCAGCAGCCTTAATGGCTTCGGAAAGTTTGTGCTCGTTTTGCATTTCGGATTTCGAGATAATGTTTTGATAAAGATCAGAAACACGATCCTTGTCCTTTACGGCCAAATTCTTCCATTCTTCTTCCAGATGATTTAGTAAAAGTTCTCTTTGTTCTGAAGGATTCAGTTTGATGATGTCCTCGTCTTCCGAAACCCACTTCTTCCAAATGTCTTTGGCATCCTCACTGCAAAAATAAAATTGTAACATTTATTTAAATTTGTAAAAGTAAATTTTTTTTATTCTAAAAACGTGCATTTTTGTGAAAATGATTCAGTCCAGATTGCTGCTTCCTTACACTTATTATGTGAAGGTCACAACTAATAAAAATAACACATGAATAAATGTTTCTGTTTTCCAATCTCTATTCTCGCAGAATTAAATATAAGGCAGTATGCGTCACAATATAAGATGAAAGCAGGTCAATCACTTTTCTGAAACAATCATTAATTCAGAAAAATCGAATTGAACATGACGTCAATAACTGTATACTACGCAATTATTTATGTTGTGTTAAGAAACAAGTCTACGATGCGTGACAGATTTTGGCACGAGGTGCAAATCGCGGTAACTGATTCCTGTGAGAGGAATTCTGATTCATTATTTTAGATTACGACAGCGTTTCAGGACAACTAAATTGAGATACATGAATTGTCATACGATGCCCTAGACCCTTGGCATTGCTAGGTAACAATGCGTCAATGACATTTTCTCTTATATCTGGAAGCATTCAACAACTCAAATGTGATTTAAACTTTTCAGTGTGATTCTTGCAAACACTACGAGTGTAGCATTAGCTGATTTTGTTCCGTGCTTTTGATAAATTTGTAAATATTTCAAGTGATGATTTTAATATCTTATATATATTTTCTTCAAGACTGTGAAAATAGTGGATTATAAAATTAAAATATACTACGCAGTTTGCGAGATTGCACAATATATTGCACAATCGGAAAATTTACATTCAAAATTTTGTACGATTAAAAATATTTGTCACTGATCAAATATTCGAAATTGCATACTGGAATATTCATTAAAAAATTTTATATGCATGCCTTCGCATTTTATCATGAAAGATATTTTTAATTTACATGTTTAAAAATATACCATATGTACTGTCCTAGTTCAAGAGATTTTATTTGTAAACAATAGAACAAGATGAATGGAATCGTCATGTTATTCGTGAGACTCTCAGTAGGTTGTACGTAGGACAGTAGTTATTGGAATGTTGCACAAATTTCTAAGAATGACTGATTTCTGACGCCCTCACGCAACAAGTGACAAGCGGAGTAGAATTATTTGTCTTTCTTAAGAACGATTGAAAATTAAAAGTCTTTTTAACTGAAACAATATTATTGAGAAACAAACTAAAGAATCATTTTAGCAATAAGTTAAAATATAAAAATGATTTCTTCCCCTCAAATTTGCAATAAATTAATTAACTAAAATTATTCACAAGAAGAATAGAAGTAAACTCACTCATATATGGAAGAATTCTTGCAGACTTCCTCCCTTTCAGTAACACGGAGTTCCCTCAACTTAATGCTCGTTAGTCCAGCTTTCTTTGACTCCTCATCCAAATGTAGATCTAACGTGTTATACAGATTCTTCTCTCTCATCAATTCCAATCTGTTCCTCATATCCCTAAGTCTCAAAGCCTGAGACCACCACAGCTTTCTACAAGCCAAAACCTCTCGTTGTCCCAAATCCTGAATCTGACGTTTCAGATCATTATGAGCAAGGTAGCGAAACATCTGAATAGAAAGATTTTGCTCCCTGGGACCATCTCTCATCCATGGCAAGCTTCTTTCTCTCTCGTAATTCTCACAGGAAATTTTTTCACGAGCATTTTCTAAGTCTTGTACTTTCTTTGCAGTATCTTGTTTAACCTTGTCTTCAGAAGCACCAGAAGCTGCGATATCACGTAGAGAGATATTTAGTAACTCTTCATTCAATTCCTTTTCATGAACTTTGTCATTTCCATGAATTGTACCATTTTCAACATTATCATCTTCAGAATTATTATCAATATCTCTTTGATAATCAACTTCATCTGGATTAGTCGGTGAAACTGAAGCCGATTTGCGTTCAGGAGAGTTTACTGGCGAATCCTGACTGCGATAATTATAAGGATTGTGATCCTCACCACGACGACGAAGGTTTGTTTGCTCCATACTTCTGCGAGAATATCTAGCAGAGTATTTAGGATCGGGTTCTTGATGACCATCTTCGTGTAACAACTCTTTCATTCCAACTCCCAAGAGTTGTGAGTTGTGACCAGTTTGATGATGTTGCAGATTCATAATGTATGGTTCACTAAGAACTCCAGTGGATTTTCCTGCGCCTTCAAGATGATCAGTACTTCTGGCAGGACTTGTACTCCTGGGAGAAATGCTCCACGGGCAGGTATCTCGAAAACTCATTCTGGAATTGATAATCTTTTTAGAGATCTGTAAATTATTGTTGAGCCGAGAACAATTCCTCGTATTATAAAAGTAGGGTTGAATTCGTCGTAGACAGTCTCTGGGAAGATAAAGACTTTCCTCAGCTTTCTTTTCCTTTAACTTCTGTTTCAAAGCCTCAAGGGAATAATCCTGTGACGGATTTCTCTTCAATTTCAGTTCCCTTAATTTCTTTTCGTATTCTTCGTCTTCGTTTTTCAGTATCGATGTAAGTTGATCCTGTCGTTCTGGTAATTTTTCAGCTTTGTGGGTCTTCTCGAAATGGGGTGACTTTTGGTTCAAATTCCAGGAGTTGAAGTGCTTGGCGATTTCACTCTCGCGTTCAAAAAACTTTACTGTCTGCTTGAAGTAGTTGAACTTTAGATCGGCCTCGTGTCGTTTTTGAGCTGCTAACTGATATTGCTTCTTTTGGAAACCTCTGACCCTTGGGCAAAATTCGATATCATGTTAGGTTTCAAAGTTTCCGATATTATTTTCTTAAATATAAATAACTGCCTTTAGTAAAAATATATCCTAAAAAATATATCCTAAGACTAATGTCAAACACGTCAAACACATTCCACTAGAAAATTTTAAATGGTTATCAACCTTACTAAGTTGTTATTTATCTTCTTTTTTGGCTTAAATCGAGTTCTTCCTAACAAAAATTTTCCTCTTCCTGCAAATATTGAGACTTTGTATTTTCATAAGAGCTTTATATCACTCCAATGTCTGACGTTAAAATAATAATTGACATGAAATTTTATATTTATTTAGAGAGACATTCTTTTGTTTTAGATGTCGAACTTTCAATACTGAAGTTAGGCTAGAACACTTTTCTAGATTCTTAATTATTTAAACTGTACTGATAACGAAATTTGAGATTTTTGAAATATGTATACACCAAATTTAGATTGAAAAATCAAATCTACCAAATTCTAACCCAAAGTTATGTCACCTACGTTACGAGGAATGAGACACCTAACTGCTTTAGTTCTCGTCTGTTGCGTCGCTTTTAGATTCAACTGAACCGTTTTACTTTTATTATACATAGTAAGATTTTGCGAACTATACCGGGTGTTGGAAGAAGGGAGATGCTTACTTTGAAAAAATTATTTAAAAACTTATCATAGCTACTGGACTCTCGAATTCATTACAAATTTTAAATTTGTAATCTTTGTAATACTTTGACCTTTTAAAGACCAGTAATAGTTTAAAAAAGATAAGATATATTTTCCAAGCTGAATAAGTTAAAAATTTTGAGAGATTTCTAAAGTCCTGATGAATACATTTTGTAACATTCTGAAAAACTAAGTCCTTCAAATAACTACTTTCCGCATTCACCTGCTTGACCCGACAATTTTCACACCTCGAATAAAAATTCTGTCACTTAATTGAATTTGAATTCAACTCTAAAGTTGATCCTCACTTCTCCCCCTTGCATTTTGATAATCGACAAGTGCATTGTAAACAGACCAATCGCAAGAGAAGGGAGAATAAGAATGCATCATAGGATAAACCGTCTACACAGCAATCGAGATGCGTCCTAGAAGATCCGACTCTATTTTGGTCCTCTCGACTTGTGACGTCACGAGTCAAAAATATCAACTTTTAGGAGGGAGGCAGTCGAGCCACCTCTGTACGATCCAGGTCTTGATCTTTCCCCGAGTCTCGAAAACTCAAAACTCTCAAAATCAACTAGAATCCTCTCCTTCCAATCCATCCGACTCAAACATATCTTCATTCCAGTCTTTAGCGACATATCCCAGGTAGATTTTTCAAGAATTTTCAAGAACATTCCACCGGAAAAGCGATTCACAAATTCGAGGAAAGTCGAATCGAGAAGCCGGCTTAAAGAAAAGTGGGCCGAGTTTCACCCACGCAAAAGTTCCCTACCCACCGGTTCCACAACGAGATCGTATCCAGGAGTCGCACAGTGGCGCATCACCTTCTTCCTTGACGAGATCTTGAGATCCGCGACGTGATCCTTGATCGATCGACCGATCGATCGATCATTGAGGTACGACGACTTTAGTGACTTAAAGTGTGATTTTTCCTTCTCGATGGCTCTCAATTTCCCTAAAACATGAAATTTTAGAAACTGTGATGAATCAGAATTGTAGTCAGTGAGCGGTAATCTTGCAGTGTACAATTTTTCATAACTTCTAACGTAGTGACAAAATACAAGAAATGTTTAGTCATTTTAATGCTTAAGTTTGTAATTCAAAGATTACAATATTCTAAATTATACTTTATGTACTTGATAAATAATTTCAAGGCCATTAAAATTGAATAAAGGAATATATTAAAATTTGAACTGGCTAATTAAAAAAATTGAGATGTAAATAAAAATAAGACATTGAATATACAAAATAACTTTATAATGAGGATATAAATAAAATCCTCACTCCCTTTAGAATTTACGCCAATTTTCAACCACATACTCAAGTATGCATCAATAAAACAATTTCACATTTTAAAACTTTAAAGACTTGAGGGCAAGCCTCATAATTTAATTGTTTTTAAACTCAATTCAAGTTTTAATTCCATATATGTATCCGAGTTATAAAGCTTCAGATTGTTTGAAATTGATTTTAGTTCTATCTGAATTTTGATTTCACGAATCATCAATTATAAAGTGGACTTTTAAGGTGATTTAGACCTTAATTTGTCGTAGATATCTGGATAATCATAGGGAAACAAGAAAAGATTTAAAGAAGACAGAGGAGTGAAAAATTGAAAATGCCGGGTGCAGGAGGTCAGCCGACTCAGAGGACGACCTTCAGGCCCCCCTGGGTTAAAGATGGACCCAATCCCTTGCCTATGCCCACGGCACCTTGGGCTTTGAACAACAGACGGGACTCAAAACCAACAACAGACGAAGCGCCAGCTTTTACGAAAGTCACGCTCAAGGTAGGATTTTATAAATAACAAAAAATATTGCCAAACTTAAAGACATTTTTTCGTTATTAATCACGTACCTAATATTATATCAACTAAAAATAACTTCACGATTCTAGAAGTAAATAAAAATAAACAGTCAGTAGCAAAACTTACTCCTTGAATAGTCTGGCCTCTCGTATCACAATTTTACTTGAAACATTCACAAGGAAGCACTGATGGAAATCGGAATTTCAAACTATTACAGTATCATTTCTGAAGTCCCAGAATAATTACAGGATTCTAAAACATCAGGAAGAGAAAAGCTTACAAGGCAAATATATAAGAAATTGAACAAATTCTTCTACTTCTAATTATTACTTTTTTAAAATTAAAAATTGAAAGTGCACTACATCTTCTAAAATTAATTGCGTCTTTTAACAAGTTAGAAGGAAATACAGAGACAAGTAGAACCAACTCGACTAATTGGCCTATCGTTCAAGTTTCTGTCTCACACCCTAAATTTCCAGAATTGATAAACAACTTGAGAAGCATGCAATCTGTAATTGCAAATGCTTAATTAATTCAACACGAGGAAACAAAGTTTGTTCGAAGTAGGGAGTTGGATCGGAAGGCGAGAAAATCTGTTTCTACTAAAATTGCTAACGACGTTAATCGAACCGAACGCGCAATTAAGGAGCTAATTACTAGTCTAGCATTAGAATTAAACGCAGATTACACTTTCATTTTGAGAAAGATTGAAGTTAATACTGAAATAACCGGTTGTAAAAAAATCGGAGAGGATTTAAAGTTTAAATATATATTAAGTATATTTTAATAATTAGAAAAGAGTCGAGTGATAATAATTAACAGTTAAGAAATACAAAAGGGATTTTCTGTAGAGGAGTTTTCACATTTTTTGGCAAATTTGACACCTTGAGAGATTTTTCTTTTATTTTCTAATGAATGTAAACGTTGCTGGAGAGCTTGCGTGTGTTTATTTTTATTTACCATGTTGTTTATTCTTTGAAAAAAGTTTGTAGTATCTACATTATACAATGGCACTTTGCCACTAGATCATTCGCGAATCGCGAAATCGGCAAACAAGAGGAAACGCGTTATTCAAAAATTTGAGACACTTCTTCGCCACGAGAGCAGCAACACACGTGGATTAGAAATCGAACTATTTTTACAACTAATGGTTTCTTCGCACGAATAATGGCCGATAATTCATCAGAATTGAATGAATTCCAATAAACATTTCCTTGGTAAATCTTTAGGTCGCAAGGTCATTTTTCAGAGAAATAAATCTTCTATATTTCGAGAACATGTTGAACTCGTCAAAAATAATTCTTTAAACAATTTTTGTCTAGATTCAAAAATATAAACTGTAGAAAATATAACTTTCAAGTCCCTAATAAGATTTTTAATCTAAAGTAAAGTATAAGATAAGAGAGAATTTTAATGAAAAGAAAGTTTTTTTGCTTACTGACGCAGTAGAAATGCAACGTTATAGTCAGACAGTTAAGTAAAACGAGTAAATCGCACGAGAAATTCTCAGGTATAACGTTTATTTACTGGAATTCTTTCAAATGTAATCAAAAGTAAAATTACATTTCCGAAGAACAGTTTTAAAACACTTTTTGAAATTTTTAATAATGCATTTAAATTTAATGTATAGCTTTGTTCGAATATTTTTAAATTAACTATTGCCATAACAACTATAATATTAAAAAAAAGTTAAACAATAATTTAATGATTATTTTAATTAAAGCTATTATTTAAATAAGTTATATCAAATGACTTATCTCACATATACAAAATCTTTTAATTTATCTTTACTTTTAACTCCTTTTTTTGCAACTGAAAAGTCAGAATGCAATTAAATTAATTTTTGCGAAACAAACATTTTATATAAAAATTAAATGTGACATCTAAGATCGTTAACACTGAGATTTTCGTAGTAAAGTATGAGGGGCAGAGGATATCGACTTCATAGGAATATAAGCCTCTCTGGGTCACGATTATTTAAAGACTCATGCTTCTATTTCAAATGTCCGATGAAGCCAGCTGCGTCTTCCGTTAGTTATCTCAAGTATATATAATATGTTTATAAGCGATATTATATGCTTGTTTAATTTCCAATTTATCACATCCTCTACAAATTTGATACTTCTTAAAGAAGTTTCAAAAATTTGATTTCAGTTTTCCTTCAAAAACGAGACGTTACTTCGTCTTATGATGGCACATTCCCAGAATAATAAAACGTACAGTACATCAGATGTTGTTTACAGGAAACTGAGAATAAAATTGTTTCAAATTTATTTGTGTTCTCATGCATATTCATTTTATTGTAATAATTTAAACTTCGACAATAAATTTTAGTAATTTTAATTTTTTCATTTTCAAAATGATTTTAACTTCATTAATTGTTAGAAGACAAAAATATAAAAAATTATTAAGTGAATTAATAGATTTCGAAAAGCTTTTTTTGACACTTTTGATTAGATATTTTAGTATTTAGAACTCAATATTGAACGACGTGCTTCAAATACTAAGATTATAATATTGATTATTGTACTACATATATATTAAGGATTGCTCTCAGCGAATTATTTTCTATCAGTAACGAACATGAAAGTATTGTTAAAAATAAAAAATCGAAACATACGTTTTTTTTTTTCAAATTCATGTGAATTCATAATATTTGTTCGCGAAGGAACGTTGGAGAGAACCATCATAATATACCCGGGGAACTCCCCGAAGATTATTTAAAGACGACCGAATGTACGGCGAGACTTGCCAAGTGTACAATTTGTTTTTCTCTCTCTTTATCTCTCATTACCTTCCTGCTTCATGAACCAACAGAAAGAGAAAGGAGTATCGCAAATTAAGCTTTCTCGCTTCTTTTCTGTCGAGTCCGTGAGCTTTCAAGCTTGAGCAAAGTTCTTCTTTCGTTTTCTTTAAGTCGCGGAAAGCGAGTATCTGTTCACGCACAAACGAGAGGAAGTGATACGAACAAAATAAAAATAAAAAAGAAGGAAAAAATATCACAAGGGCGTAGCGCCTTCAATAAGATGAATGAAGCCCACGCGTCGTCTCAATGACAAGTGTTTCTAATCGGCTTGTGATTTTTATAAATATAAAGTTAGTGAGAATAACTTATATTAGTTACCAGAGGATTAGACTATATGTGAAGATAATTAATGGTACGATATGCATTTGAGCACATTGAAATGAGGCAGGCTATTTTTGGATCACGTGATTTAAATTGTGGTACGAATTTTTCATAGAACATCGACCAGGTTGCAATGATGAAACTAATCGGTTCAAGGCTCATTATAGTTCAATTAAATTATATTTCACTACTGTTTTTGTATTAAAAATCATTTATGTAATTTGGAAGGCTTCATTTAAAATTGCTTAAAACTTTAAATTATCTAATGAAGTCTAAATGTCTGCTCTCAATTTGAAATTATACGGTTCCAAGAGATTTAAATTCTAAATTCATTTTTTTATTTTTCTATAGAGCGTACCAAAACCTGCAGAATCGGCGACGCCAGCTCCTGAGCAGCCTCGCAAACAAAGCAAAATCACAATCATCCCTTCGCAACCTAATAACGAAAAAAAGAATGCAGGTCAACCACCGGCCCCGTCAAAAGCGAAGGAAAATGGACGACCTGAGCCAGCTTCAAGACCACAACTCGAACGACAAGTTCGCGTCGACAGATCTCGATCTCGTGGAGACGTTTTGCCACTTTCCAAAAGCGAGAGCACCACCGGTAAGAGAAATCTTTTCCCAACTTTCCTTTAAAAAAAATTGCATTTCCACGACTTGGAAGCCAATCAAATACTTCAAACCAAAAAAAATATATTCAGTGACCATTTATTAATCTTGATGTTCTTTTTATCTCAAAAAAACTTATATAAAATATAGATTATCTTCGGATTTGATTAATCTCTTAAGAGATTAGTGAATTCATTTAGATTTTAAATGTGAATTCGCCCTCTAAATCTTATATGTAATTTCCTTTCCGATTTATTAAAAAAAATTTTTTTTTTATAAAGTCAATTATAGTATTCACTGGAGAGTTAAGTCGAATTTTTTACGCTTGCAACTCTGCGACAAATCACGAAATTTTTTCTATTTCACGCAAAGGTGCACCCACACTGTCCAAGAGTTCGTCTAGAGCAGCCATTCCACCCCCGGCGCCGCCAAGACCGCCACCACCGCCTCCGTCGAGAACCGTATTAAAGAATCTGCCTCCGCTGTCGGAAAAACAGCAAAAAACAATAGAGATGCTCAAATCTAGGCCCAGAAAGCGTCCCGATTGGGCGTGCATGATGAAAGAGGTCGAGAGTGGCAGGAAACTTAGGCACGTCACATGTAATGACAGAAGCGCACCCTTGATTGAAAGAGTGAACAAAGTTAAACCTGATCCAACAGGTAACTTGAAAATTTGACCTAACCAGGTTTTTTCCAGCATATCCAGAAATTTTTCAAAATATTTACCAGCAACTTTGAACGTTCAAATGAACGAAATACTTTTTCCCAATTCTATTCTTCGCGCGCTTGTGCCCTTCGTGAAGCTTGCGCTTTACAGGACGCTTGAGCCTATATGTTTTTTTTAAGTTTAATTAAATTATATATTTTTTATATTTTTATATTTTTATATTTTAATTTATTTTTTTATATTTGTAATTTATATTTTTATATATTTTTTAAAATTTAATTAAATTAAATTTAAATTAAATTAAATTACTGCTTTGAATGCAAAAGTTAACTAATTTACTTAAGACTCTATCGACCTTAAGGAGCACATTCTCATCAGGGCACTCGCGCTTCGCGCTCGGCTCTGTTTAACAATATTTTTCATGATTAAAACGAAAACTACTCATCCTATTGAAAAATGGTCAAAGGAGAACTTGTAGATCTTTTTAAGACGAATAACTATGTTCCGTATAATTTTCTTCGCATTTCGCGTTATTTGGCTTAAAATTTGAATTTTCGATTTTTTAAGGAAATTAAAAAAGTTTTTATGCTAATCCTATAGGGTGTCCAAAAAGAAACATTTTGTATCTTTAGACTTTTTTTCATATCGCGCGTTGTTTGGCTTCTAATTTAAGTTTTCTTTCATTTTTTTGGATTTTCAAAATGTTATAAGTCTTTCAATTTTTTTTTCATCCAAAAAAGTCATTAGGAAAAATTGTTCCAATTTTTGAGTACTACAAACGTCCGTCTTTAGAATTTTTAAATTAAAAAAAAAAGTGGTTTCAAAATTTTTCAAAATGCTCCAACTTTTTGAATTTTTATGCAAAATGGCTGGCCAATTGGGACACTAAAAGAGTATACCAAAGGCAAATCCAATCGGTCAATTATTTTGAAAGTTATCGTGCTCACAAACTAAAAATCTACAGACAGACAGACACACACACACACAGACACACAGCCAGACACATTCGTAAAAATATGTTTTCGGGTTCAGTGGGTCCCAAAACGTGGACATTTGACAAAAACTGGGGGGGTCAAATTTTACACAAATCTAATACCTTCACTGATGAGAATGTAAAAAACTAACCCCTTAAATATTTTATGTAATTTCAAGTCCTAATTTATACTATTTGATTTTATTTTCAACTACAGACTTGTCCCTGAATTAAATGTCTCAAAATTAATTTAAAGAGAATATCACCAAATAATTGAGGCAAATTATCGTTTATACACGAAGAGCAGTTTAGCTAAAATTCAGCTTTGAACGAAATTGGCATGGAACCAACTAAGAGATATAAAATTGATTAACAAATACCTTCTCAAAAATGTATTATTTATGAGTTTTGACTCCGTAGACTTTATTTGATTTGACTTTTACGAAAACGTTGCTTCATGCCTAAGACAATTTTAAAATTTCCATCACTTAAATCCTATTATAAAAAGGACATGAATTTCGGCTAACTTCATAGCGTTACTTTTACATGCATTTCCTGCATAAACACTGGTTACGCATGAAGTGAGCGTCAAGTCGTGAGTATTCTCGACTTGGCGCGAGGATTTCAATTTTCATTTCACTTTCTATAAACAAAACACGCGCGCCTAATCTCGTTCTTTAAATAGGAATAATAAATCTTTTTATACTTGATAAACTAATTTTAGTATGTTTTTATTATTTATAGTAATTTCAATTGCAGGCCCGGACCACTTTGTCTTTGAATCCGAAAAATCTAATGTACACAATCAGCTATTAAATCAAATTCAGCAGGGAGTGAAACTGAAAAGCGTCAAAACAAATGATCGTTCGAAACCAATTCTAGAAGGTTTAAGAAAATTTAGAAGACAGCTGACGATCGAGGAACAAATGCAAAAAGCAATTGCTGACGCCCCTGTCGAATCGACTATTCCAGATGAATTGGACGACATTGACGCTGTCAGAGACGATCTTCAAAGTACAAAGCAAATGCTCACTCTTGAATTAAGGAACAAGGAAGCACTAGAAAGGGATAATAAACGATTGCAGGTAAGAATATCAGTCTTATACGGGGCATTTGATATAAAAAAAAAAATAAAAATGAAATATATATATATATAATACCATCAAATATCGGATGCCTTTAAGAAAAATGACAGAACATTTAGAAAAGCTTTCAAAGGCTTTCGAAACTTTCATCAAAGCAGAAGTTCTATTTTAGTTTTCTTATTTTATTTCTTTAGCAACATTTTCTCTAGATATTTATTTTTGCAAACTCTTATAATTATTATTTACACTACTAACTGTGGAAAATTTTATTCTAATTTTTGCATTGGAATTTGTTAAAAGTTGAAGAATCTTGGTTTCTGCTTCCAAGATATTCAAAAGAATCTTGGAGGTCCGAATTTCTATATACTATTCTTCCTTATTTATGATTTTAAAATATTTTTAGCAAATTTTTTTTTTTTTTTTTTTTTTTTTTTTTTTTTAAATATTTAGCACTTCCCATTTTTTTTTTTTTTCTTCAATTTTAATTGAAAGACGTTTTTTAATTTTTCGAAAATCACTTTTGTACATATATTACAAGTAAATTTAAAAGATCTATTCCAGAACCAGCAAGTTTGGTAATCTTGTTCTTTTAATCATTCATCCTATTTTTAAAGAGACTTAAAAATCATCTCATGCTGTAAGTTATGCTAACACATTGGAGCTATGACTTCGCTAACTAAGTTATGGCAAAGCGTCTTTCTTATTGACCAGCAAGGTAAAATTTAGCCAGTGAGTAAATAATGGGGTGGAGCTTTAGGTAATTGAGAGGAAGAATCGTTCATGGTATTCCAGAGACCGTTAAATTTTAATCCTGAATCTTCGAAGCTACAATCTCTCCAATTTGAATCGCAGGCAAGAATTCTAAATCTCGAGGCCGAACTGGAACGTGAGAAGTCCCAAAAAAGCATTCAGGAATACAAGCAACAAGACATGAAATTGGCAGAGTCTTTAAGAAAAGTAGCTGAACAGGCGAGAAAAGATGCAGAGAGGATCGAAAAGGAGTACGCAGATGCTATCGAGGAAAGAGATAAGATGAAAAACGAATTAGAAGAAATGAAGAGAATGTATTCAACTTTAGAGAGGCGATTGAATGCCGGTAAGTCATTTGGTTTATTTTTATTAGTAAAAAAAAAAAAAACTAACTCCTTCACTTCATTCACTTGAATGGTAAAAATAAAAATGTATAATTTTGTCTGCTCTGCTTTCTTGTTCATAACTTAAATTCTTTTTAATAAAGAATAAAGAATAAAAATAATAAATAAATAAATAACTTTTACGAAAAATTGCTTACATTCAAAGCTTTTTAATCTTTATAAGAACATAATCAATATTAAACTATCCATTTATTGCTATAATGCTTATGCATTTAAAATTTTAAAGAAAGAATGCATTGCTTGCAAATTTATTATTGAAAAGCAAACTAATATTTCTAACGCTTCTGCTGCTGAATGCGCGCTTTTTATTTCCCATATTTAGAATATTACGAAGATATCGAGGAGGTCGAGGAGATCGAGGAGATCGATGACCCAATAATAGAACTAGCAGATGATAGCGACGAATCGGTTTCGTGCGGATTTTCAGGAATGGCTTGGGCCGGTTGTTCGACTTCAAAAGACGTGGCCAGAATTGCCTCGCAGAAGAGCATAGACAAATCGAATCAATCAAATGTCAGTGAAAGCGAAGAGGAAGAAGAAGAGAGTTCAGAGGAAGAATCTGATGAAGACGAAGATCCTCAAGTTGCCGAAGAAAAACGTCTACAGAGGGAATTAAAACTTCTCAAAAATAAAATTAAGAGTTTCAAGTAAGTTTTCTATATTCATCAATCACTGTTGATAATAAATACCAATTTATTATTTTATTGACTTAATTTAAGTTTGTATAATATTTTGCAGGGATAAATCCGATAATGCGAAAAAAGAAAGGCATGCGCTTAAAGACCAAATCAAGCTGCAAAATAAAATGTTAAGGGAGGAAAAAAAGAAGTTTAAACGATTACAAAAAGAAGTTGATAAAATGGCTAAGTTAATGGGTGATGCTGAAGATGACGAAGAAGAAGAAGAGGAGGATGAATTTGAGGAAGAGGAAGAAGAAGAAACTGATTCGGATGAGGAATCTGAATCTGAAGAATCTGAAGAAGAAGAATCAGATACAGATGATGAAGAGGCTCCTTTTCCACAACGCAAGAATAATCTACAGGTAAATTATTTCAAACAAATTAACAACCCTATCATTTTTTTGAGACAATCTTTATAAAACGAAACAAAATTGTAACTACCTTTTATTTTATTGACTCAATAAGGGAATTCTTTCACATCGAGTTTGTTTACGAATTTGTTGATTTATGGCAAAACTAATTGTTCAAGAATCTACATGCGAAAAATTAAATCATTGATTAATTCAAAAAATCCAAATTGCAAACAAGTGGTATTTACACTCAGATATAATTGACTAAAAAAGAAAATTTGTTCTGCGAAAATATATATTAATCAGATCACTTTTATACCTTTTTTAAAATTAATTCTAAAAATTCAAATCAGCCTGTTTTTCTTGTTATAAAGTTTGTTATGCTATTACCTATCTGAATTTTTAAAAATTATTATATTGTATACATAATTTGTCGTATTTTAAATGACAACCTCCTAAATTGACTGTAACCAACTTTTACCCATTGATAGTAGTTTCTTTGTTACGAAATTTGTGCAATTCCGTGTTATATTACCGAAAAAAATACCTACATAAAAATATAGTGAGAAATGTTCATACTGTAAAAAATTTTTCTTGTAACTTTAGCATTTCGTTTTGTAATTACATATATTAAAATTTGTAAAATTACTTCCTTCAGAGTAGTGAACTTACTAAATTGAAAAAAAAACCCCTTTCAAATAAGTAGTTTTTTTTGCAAATTTTTTGTAATTTCCTTCTTTTTAGGAGGTAAATTTAAAAATATGTTTTTTTTGGAGTGTTTTTTTTTTTTTTTTTTTTTTTTTTTTTTCAAATTAGTAAGTTTACTACTCTGAAGGAAGTAATTTTACGAGTTTTGATATAATTACAAAATGTAGTGGTAAAGTTACAAGAAAAAATGTTTACAGTGCAGGATTAGTTAACTTCACCAACATCAAGAATCATGATCGCAAATTTAATTTTCTACGTAGAAAAAATCAAAATTCTTGTTTCAGACTCGCGTAAAGTGCCACGAAGGACGACTTGCTGCTCTGAAAAAGGGCAATTATCTTCTTAAAGCCCAGGTAGATCGTCTAAAAGATGACTTATCAAAACAACGCGAACAAAGCCTTTCATTGCAAGAGGATTTGGACTCCGTATTAGCAGAATTAGGTTAACATGATAAACCACTCTGTAATACATACTGATATTTGGACTCAAATTCTAAAGTGCACGTACTTACTCCATATACACAAAATAAAATACGTAATAATCTTTTCCAACAAAAAAAAATCCAACAGACTAACCGAACACAGTTGAACGCTTGCGACACTTATTTCGATAGAATAAGTTAAGAAATTAACGTATTTCTACGAAAAGGCCACTGTGTATTGACTTTGCTATTAAATTGTAAGGTATTTTTTAATAAAGACAATTATTGGCTATAACTGCGGAATTTCTCACGAAATATTTTAGGTTAGAAACCCACACGACAAGAATCGAAGATACTCACATATTTTTCCGTCTCCACGGTGCTCTTTCCTCCTTTGATGATCTCCAAAACTGTAAATATTGTTCGTAACTTCGTACACTTGTTTGCAATCTATTTTTAACAAATCTAACTTGAATATCCTTTTACGGTGTCAGAATAAACGCTCACGTTTCCGTTAAATCGTGAGTGCGTCGTAGTTTAAACGGTTTAAACTTAAACGGTTTAAGGGAATGTGATACTTTACCATAAGAGCAAATTAATTATACCAATTATACATTCATAATAATAAATATTTTTAGCTAATAAGAGTCAATAAACCTTCGTCTATATGAGACGAAGGTTTATTAACTCTTATTTACTAAAAATATTTATTATTATGAATGTATAATTGGTATAACAAATATGCTCTTGTGGCGCGAAATTCAAATTTACATATTACCAAACACCTCAATTTTTAATATTTTTTTAAAATAAAATGTTAATAACATTTTGTTAATAAATTAATACAATAGTATTATGTTTGAATAAAATTTGTTTAATAATAATATTTTATAAAACAATAAATTTTATAAATATAATTTTATAATATTTAAATTTTATTTTATTTTATTTTATTTTATAATATAATTTTATAATTTTATAAAGCAACAAATTTTCCAGAAATGAAAGCGGAAGATGATAGGGTGCTCAAATGCGGGAAATTCAAAACCTATAATGAACCGAACCATTTCATTCGCCGATTCACTATCCCATAAGTTAATTTGTCTCATTCTTGCACATTTTCCGGGTAAAATGTGTGGAAAAAGTGCAAATGAGACAAACTTATGGGATAGTCACATGGTAGAGTGAGAAGAAGGACATTTTCCTAAAAGCGTGTAATCAGGCCTTTAGCAGCTTTAGCTTTTCCTCTTCTGCAATTTTAAAGGCGTGCCTCGCCACTTAGCGATTGGTCAAAAAGAGAGCTTTTCACCGCCCTCAACTCAACTCAACCTCACGATGCGAAACAACTTCTCTATTTCGACTTGTCTTCGGAATCGATCGGCCAAGACCAAGTTTCGTCCGGTATCGGAAAATCTAAACTCTTATTTGATATCTTTTAACAGATTTGTAAAGTGTGTGCCATAATTGTGTGCTCATATGAAATCTGAAATATAATATCGAGTGACTCAAATAGTTTCTGCTTTTAATTGAATTGTCTTTTCCAATTTAGTTACTATTTTAATATTTTAGCGGTAAAAGTAACCATCGCTTGCCGTTCGTGCGCTACCAACTTTATAAAATTATATCTAGTTCCTAACTAGACAAAAACTTAAATCACTAGCACGAAGATCACTAGGCATCAACCTAGGAATCTAGGATTTCACATATTTTAAAAGGTTTTTAAACAGTTTCAATTAACACTCCGATTTTCACTCAGTTTCCCTTTTTTGACTTGTATGTTGCTAATGTGAATTCTGCTTCATTTTTTCCACTCCTGTACATTGCAACGTTTTCCACCTCTGGCGTTCTCGAGCAAATTTTATGTAAGAAAAAAAAAGTAAGTTGTTTTTTTTTATAACAATAAGTAAAATAAATAATCTCTAAACAATATATATTCTTACCAGGATGACTTCAGATGATTTAATAATTTGGGAAGCCTCCCAATAATCCACAACCTGCAGTTGTTGATGCTCGAGACAACACTAACTTTTCGACCAGGTATTATTTCTTTGCCATTCAGGGGTTTGATGGCATTCTCCGCTTCTTCAGGGGTTGCATATTTTACAAAGCAAAATCCCCTGTTTTTTCCGGAGAAGTCCATCATGAGCCGTAGTTCATAAATGACCCCCGCCTGGGCAAAGAAGGGGTATACCTGGTCCTCAAAGATGTTCCTGGGCAGCTTTGCTACAAAGACCTCTGTTCCTGGACCAAGTGAAAGTCCCTCCCAGTTTGGTGGAGGCCCGTTTAGCTTTCGCTGCCCATTCATCTGCTCGATTATAATTGCCTTGTTCTCCATCAAGTCCAAGATCCTCCTGCTAATCTTGGTCTGCAAATATACTGAATTATTCATGGCAACTGAAAAAGAAGAAAAGGAATCTCAAAGAATGCCTGGAAATATATATAGTTAGCATAAATATCAATTTCTATACTGTTGAAAATTATACATACATCGTGCAGGAAGCTGCTGCAGAAGGAACACTTGGGAATTAACACTACACGACACTACACTACACTACTACGAAGGCTTGAGGAAAACTGACTAGTCTGTACTGTCTGTAGTCTGGACGAAGTCGAGGATAATGCCACCAAATCTTACTATGTAGGGGAGAGCGGGGCGAAATGAGCATAATTAATATTTTCAGTGAATTATCTTCAATCTGTAGCAGTTTTTTTTAATAAAAGCGTTTATTTATATTCTATGAATCTTTGTGCGTCAGTTTCATAAAAAATAAAATGTGCGAAGAAAATTAATTGCAATTAAAAAGTGGAAATTAAAAATTACGTATCTGACTCATATCGCCCCGTGACTTGGGGCGAGATGTGCCACGTACTGGTGCGAAATGAACCAGTATAATTATTTCTAAATATTTATTTATAAAAGCTTTTTTTCGGGCTCAGTATATATAAAATTTGCTGTCAATTTTGTCTTCTAAGTTAAAATTATTTTTGCCACATAAAAATATCACTTTCAAACTCATAAAATTATTTTATTTAATGCTTTTCCAGAAAACCATAAAATACCTACGTAGGTAATAAACTTTTGATTATTTTTAAAGAACAAATCGTTCCAGTATTTTGTGCAGTCTCATATCAACTTAAAATTCTATCCTAAGCTCGAAGATACGATCGATATTTGAATATTCTAAATCATATTTTGTATGCTAGTATCAAGTCACATGATCAATAACCACCAACCGGCATTTTCAAATTTTCAGAGCTACCCACGTTCGATCAGAGTGGCAACAGCAGAGCCAATCAAGTGAAAGTTAAAGTGGCGGGAAATTTTGAAAATCTTAAACAACGCTTTTAATGTTTAAATTTATTATTGTCTATTTATAAATGTTAAAATTTTTAACTAATTCATCTCGTATACTTTCAATTTAAAATTGTTACAATATAATACTTCCAATTTCAGTAGAAAATTGAATATCACGTTAAACAAATATATGTGTTAAAAAGTATTTTTAAAGTTTATTCTTACACTCTCAAATAGTAAATAAAAAATCTAACACGTCAAAATTAACAGTCATATGTCATATGTATTATAATTTGTAAATATTTATTGATATAATACATTTATAGGAGAATGATAAATAAGAAAATTCCAATTAGTTGATTTATATTTCATTTAAATATAAATAAATTGAAGTTAAATTGAAATTAAGTTTGTATTTTAACCCTCAAAAGTACACATTGGGATCACCTACACCTCACGACAGTATTTTTTCAATTTTGAGTCCCTGACGGTTATTCTTTCAAGAAGTTTGAAAAAGAATCAAATAAAAATATCAAATAGCTTAGTTTTTATAAAGATTTTTTTAACTGAGGTGCAAATGAGGCATGTGTGTAGCTGTGTACTTTATGACTCAAAACAAGTGTGTACTTTAAACGCTAACATATTTTTGAAACATTATATTTTACTTAAATCAGAAAATTATGATCAACAATTCAAGAAGTGTTCACATTCTTTCAAAAATACTAAAACACTTCGTGTATCATTTCTTTTTTGAAATTTACATATAAATAATACGAAAAATAAAATTTCTTCTGTTTTGTCAGTTGTAAATGCCAACCCTGAACTTTTACAAGATAAAGGCTATTTTTTACAGTATATATCCTCAAGATTATTCACAATATTTACATGATGCGGAAGATTTTATAAGGAATGAAAAATCAATTACTTTTCCTACTCAGGATTCTACAAAATATTGTTGCACGGTTCGACATCACTGATGGACTGTACCAAATTTTCTAATTCTAATATCTGATTTTCGTATTGCGTATTCTGTTCTGTAGAGATTGTAAGTTTGTCTTCTAGGCATTCTATATAATTTAAGGCCGTTTTCAGAAGTTGAATTAATTTACACTTAGTATATTTTTTAAGCTTAAGATCAAGATCGGAATTATTTTTGTTTTCTAGACATTTGTATAGCAAACTCTTCATAGATTTGTCTTCATTGCTCTCATTTCTAAAACAGAATAAAGTTGTCAATTATAACGGAAATCATTATTGCTGTAAAATAATAATAATAATAATAATAATAATAATAATAATAATAATAATGGATTATAAATACTTACGGATCGTTCGTGCTACAGCTTAGTTTGCGAACGCAAGCCTTCTTAGACTTCGGTTCATAAGATGTTTCTTCTTCAACAATATTTTCATATCTGGCAATAAAAAGTGCTCAATATTAGAACGCAAATGTAGACAAATGATTTCAAAATAAATTTGTAATACTTTTAAATTTAAATGTATATTAACTTACAAGATGGGTGGTACTTCCGTATCCAATTCATACTCTGCCAAAACTGAAGTTTCCCCTTGATGATTGACCTCTAAATTCGGTGGATTGTAAGAATTTATTTCTACTTCATTTAATCCATTTCTGAAAATGCAAGAAAATATTACCTTAAAAATGTAAGTCCTTCAATGTTATGTCCGTATTTAAATAAAAATTTAGTATTATAGTAATTTAGGTCTTATAAATCTAACTCACAAATTAGAATAATTGTTAATAATCAAAAGGTTCATGTCATCCGTGTTCATCATAATATCTTCATAAACAGGTTTTGGTTCATGATTTTGATTCTGCTCAGTCTTAAAATCACAAATGCTTTCTTTTAAATCGATGTCCCCATTCCTCCTGAAAATAAAGAACCCAATATTAATGTAGGTTTTATTGGAATTATATTTAAAGAAATTATATTTTAATTATTTAAAGTAATTCATAGTTAATAGTTAATTATTTCTGTCAACGTACCACATTTCAATAGGTAATGGATGGACAGGTAAAACTTTGACCTTTGCGGATTCTTCCATATGCATTGTTCCATATGCATTATGTTTCAATATATTTTCAAATTTCACAGCATTTGAAACCGTATCAATATCATTTTCTTTTTTATTAGGAGGAATTTCGTCAATGGTATCTCTAAACATTAAAAAATTAATTAAATATGCTATTTCTAAAAAGAAGAGATAAAACAATATTTTTTTTTCACGTATTAAAAAAATCACCTGGTGACTGGTGTATAATCAAAATTCTTTGTGTCTCTTTTCAGAAATCTGTGAATAACTCCATTAATAATTTTGTAATAGTAAGATCTGAAATAAAAAAAAAAAGAAAGAATTACTCAATTATCATCAAAGTATAGCAATTTCGATGGCTAATTATTCCATGTGAATTTTAACTTACTCTTCATCATTGGTTCCATTCTGTTGAGATATTTGCATTGTACCAACATTTGTGCTTTCTTTTGGAGTTTGAACGTCTCTGCTTAAGTCAGTAACAGCATCGACTTTTATACTGTAAAAAATTAGAATCGTTTAGTTTTCAACTAATTTTAACAAATTATTATTTAGTTTTGTTATAATTAGCAGTGATATAATGTTCTGAACTACTTACCTGAAATCTCTAAAGATACTCGGTATCGCGTCTATATACAAAAACCTGTGAACTACATTATTCACAACATAGTAAGAAAAGGTGTTATCTGCAAAATGTTCACTGCATAAATAACAGTTTTTATCAATATCTTCGTGCGAAATTTTCATCGCACTCAACCATTTTTTCCGTCGTTCACTGTCACTTGGAAACCTTAAAGAAACAAGAAGTATTGATAAAATGTCTTCAAAATTCACAAAAAAAGATTCTAAACGTACAATTTTCCCATTTTATATAATCTAAAAAAAATTATTACGAAACTCAGAATTTTGTACATGAAATATATTGAATTAAAAAAAAAATGTAAATCATTTTTATTTCTAATAAAAATTACTTAAAATAACTACTTATAGTTGTGTTTAATTGATAAAAGAAATAATTTTGTCACTCGATGTAACCTTACTTTTGTTACTTCAAAGAGTTCAAAGGTAATAAAACAATCTCATATGTAAGAAATAATTTGCAATTATTCACATTGTAAGAAATGTTATAATTATCTTATAAGAGCTTGTGATAAAGAAAAGGAAGAACAAATTGTTTGCATAGAAATATTATATACTTATCAAGAAAAACTTACTTGTGAAATGTAATGTTTCCATCCGGATATTTCCTGTTACAGTAAATGCACACTTTTACCATTATGAAGGAAGCTTCAAGGAAACTTGTGTACGCATTAGAATCTTATCAAAGTCGTAAATGATTAAAATAAATATTAAAAATATTGCTTTAACACTTGAACATTCACAAACGTTTTGGTAATGTTTGTAAACATAACCTATTTATGTATAAAATGCTGGAAATGCGCAAACTCGAAACCGTCACGCACATCTGCACATGTGCGAATAGCGCCTCTACCGCTCATACCTAAACTAAAAACTGAAAACAAAATCGCCTCAAAATCAAATCGCTTTTTAAAGTGAACAGTTGAAGGAGTTGAACATATAAAGTGAAAAAGGATCTCCATGAAGCACATATGCATGATGCAAGTTTATGCAAGTTTATGCAAAACATACAAGCAAGTCTAATGTTGCTGCTTTCTGTTGTCAGCAAATATGTAAGTAAAATTACAATTTAATAAGAATATATGGAATCTTAATTACGAGCTTTATTGGGTGTTCTTGTGAGTGATTAGAAATAGTGTTTCTGGCATTTTTTTTTGGAGGAATTTTTGTTCCCGTAATCAAAAGACAAATGACAGTCTTTGCTCGAGTCTTCTGTTCTTGAAAAAGAGATCGTTAAAAAAATTTTAATTGATGCATTTTTAATCTTTACGCTGAAAACGGGGATCTGTGAAATCGAAAAGAAATTTACTGCGTCGGTTTTAAGGTAAATGCACCAATAACCGTCACTTTAAGTAAAATGAAAGATTTTAAATATAATATCCGATTTTCGTAAATTATTAAAGTGATTATAGAGTATAGTTTAAAAAATATAATTTGGTTTGCTTAATATGATATTTAATTAAATTTAATTTATATTCACGATTAAAATTCAAGTAATGAAAATGCGTTAGTTATCGTCAGATACAAAAAATGTCTTTCAATAATTAAATCATTAATTCGATTATAAAGGGTATTGAAAACTTGCTAAAAATCATATTTTTTTTATACGGAGGCAACAGGAATTTATTTATCTTACTATGTTGTTTATAAATAATTTTAAAAAAAAATTTGTTTTTGTTACTGTTCGACTGATTTATAAAGTAGAAAGTGTAATGATGTATAAATTTTTCTAGATTTTTTCAATCACTTTAACAAATGAATTATAAAATCCTTGAGTCTAACAGACTCCCGTTTATACCCGGTAAGAAGGCTTTAATAGAATACACGGAAAAAATTATTTTCTTAGATTTTAAAACAGTATTTGCTGACTTTCGGACACAGAGAAGTCAGAGAAAAGTATTATAATATTTCAGTGAATTT
>CAJFCO010000126.1:214721-241384 GCA_904066015.1 Synergus gifuensis | reverse complement strand
TAGATTTGAAGTGTATTTAATTCAGTTTAATTCATTCACGAAATGTGCGCATAAAATTGTTTGAATTATCCATTTTTGAATATAACTTAGGAGGGATCTATTCAGTTGAATTCAGTTTTGCACTACAGATGGATCAATAAATGATTTGTATTCAAGAAAACTGAATTGATTTTATGTGAAACGTATTATCCTCAATTCAAAATGGTAAAACTGAATTGAATGTAATAGGTTTTGTGATAACTTGCTACGAAAAATAATTTATACATTGTTAAAGCATTAGTTAACTTAAATAAATTGAAAATTTTAATGAAATGTAGATGAAATAAATTTTCACATGACTTTAATATACATAGTAATAATAAATATTTACTAATTGTTAGTAAATTGTATAAAAATTAAAATTATATTTTTCAAAGTGTATTAATAAGGATAGCAGTTACTTTTTTCTATTACGGTTTCTGACATAGGAGAACGGAGGGAAAATCAGGTATTCATT
Source organism: Synergus gifuensis (assembly GCA_904066015.1). Lineage (NCBI taxonomy): Eukaryota > Metazoa > Arthropoda > Insecta > Hymenoptera > Cynipidae > Synergus > Synergus gifuensis. Next base: position 240,888 of record CAJFCO010000126.1, on the reverse strand, counting down.
GTAACTGAAATTTTCAATTACATTCTATTCAAGCCTTCTTACCGGGTAGCGAGAAGGTACCAAAATATGTATGCAGCGTGCGGGTTAAAGTAATTCTCTACAAACAGCTTTATAATGTATGATGTCAAAATCATCTAATTATTTGTATTTGATGTGATTTTCGATGTAAAATTAGAAATTAGCGGCAAAGGAGCCGTAATCGACAAGGAATTTTTATCATCAATTAAGTTCGAACGGCAGTGTTTGATCTTAAAACTAAAATGACTGAAATATACGAGTGGATTTTAAAAAGAGCTGTGGAGCCCAGAAATACGGCGGATGATATACCGCTAACAAACAACCAAATCACTGTAAGTGCATATATACAACATTTTGCAGTAATTTCTTTATAATTTATTTTATTTATTTACTATTTACCTAGTATCTGCACATCTATCTTTTTTAGTACACTGTCGGCCGGTCAAGTGAAAACGACATCGTTTGTACAAGCGATTTGGTGTCGAGAGAGCACTGCTTGCTTTTTCGAAATGAGAATAATTTGTTTATTCAAGACTTAAAAGTAAGTTAAACAATGACATCATATATTCCTTTAATAATTTGACAATCTATTTTTATAGTGAAACAATTTAAAGAATCGTTTGTATTTTTGTTTTTCACTATTTAAAAGGATTCAATATTTTTTTTTTTCATTTGCTAATTAGAGTGTAAACGGTGTTTTCATAAATGGACAAAAACAAAAGAGCCATATAATGGTACCCTTGAAAGATGGAGACATAATTGGAGTTGGCAGTCACGAAACATGTTCCGCAGATTTAACGAAATTTGTTTATCAAGTACATAAACAGGTACACTTTCTTTGTAACTTATGATTTACCAGGTTAATTTTTAAGAATATCTTTTAATTTCATTTAAAACATTAATAGTCAAAATCAGTATTTTTTATAGGAATATGGAACTCAAACATTCCTATAAGTCGCATAATCGATTTGCAACAATTTCAAATTATGTAGAATATAAAAAACGTTGATGAAACCTTATTCAAAAGTAAGATTTCTAGAATGTAAATACATATAAAAAAGGGAGAGGACTTAAAGTCTTAACATATATACTTCCGTTGGGTCATATATCACTTCTCGTTGAAAACTTAAGAGATCTTGTGAAATATTAACGACTTTCTTGTTTACTACTATATTGATATCCTAACAGATTTTTACGTCTCCTAAATCTGAATATTAAACCTTTAGATTAGATTGAGTACGAAAAAAAAGGTCGAAACTTGGATGAAAGAATAGTAAAAGGTTTGAGTAGGTGACAATACTGGTGGCAATAGCTATTGTATCAAATGTGCTAATCTTTCAGGTCTGCAGAAATAAGTCTCTAAATTTAGATCTAAAATTGAGATAACAAAGGAAAGAGTACTTGTTTAGGGTACAAGCAATAAACTATTTGCCTTAATTAATGTAGTGAAAGTTTTGAATATTCAAATCAACGAATATTATTCCAACTGAAAATAACAATATGCATTGCAAGTTTCTTTTATACAGAATTATTTTCAATGCAAATGAATCAATGTTTTAAAACTTTTTCTAGTTTAAAAATTTACAAATTTTCGTTCATTTAAACGTTTAGTACTTAAACCACGTCTTAATTGAAGAGTTATGAAAATTTGTAATCTTATATAATTTGTTAATTATATAAACGATTATATATAGGGTAGGACGGTGTTAAAAGTGCTAAAATTTATTCTCCTTTACCCTGTGTCCAAACGAAATTAGATATTGCCTTGTTTTTTGCTTTAAAATATACGTAAGACATTATACTTCCAAATTGCAATGTAAAGCATAGTTTTAATTTAAGATTAAAATAATAAAATACTGAGAGAAATCTCATAGAATATTGTGCACACAGCCTTCTTTATCTCTCTTCCAGTTATTGAAATCAGTGGGCGGAGTCAGTAGAAGTCAGACGAATGAAGTGACTTTCATTCAAATTGTAAACGCAACTCCTCAATGAACACGATTTGTTCTTTAAAATATTTTTTACAATACAATGTTGAAAATAAATAATTCTTGATTTTGAAACAGCAAATTAAAATGATTTCATTCAATTAAGCACAAATTTAAGACAACTAATTTGCTCCTGTGAACAGGTTGTTGTAGATTTGGAGAGGGAACATGTCAAGATGGAAGTACAATCCTCTAATTGTGAGGAGGAGATTCGCCAACCGCCGAATAAATCATTAAAATTAATAAAATTTTCAGAATCTGATCAGAAGGTTCAGAATCTGAATCTTGCAGGTCAGTATTTTTATTAATCATATATTTATAGAATAGAAAAGTTAGAAGTATGTATTTCAAAGTTTTTGTTGAAACTCCTGAACAATATTAAAATAAATTTCTTTATTATTTAATTGGGCTAAAGTTTCAGACGTTTACTCAGACGAATTTTTTTTCATCAAAGATTTCTCATCGACAATTAAAATATTGTTTGCAAAAACATTTCCTATGCTTTCTGTTGCAATAAACAAATTATTGTAAATAAAACAAATTTTTTGGTGAAAATTTTTGAAAGAAAAATCTATGTCTGAGTTGAAGTCTGTTTTACTTTAGCCCAATTATTATTTACAGTTTCAAATATTCAATTTGCAGATGAGATTCTTAAGCATAAAACCCCTTCGACGGATTCTGAAGAAACTTTCGATACAAGTTCACCTATGAAAATGGGTATTGAAATATCTGTTAACAAGGATTATAAGGGGCCAGTGCCAAATACATTTGTAAACGAAATGCCTCAGAGTTCCAACTTTCTTATTGGTGCTAAAATACCGGAAACAGTATGCAGTGAGAAAAATGCATCGTTAGAAAATTCAAAGTTCCGAGTCACTGAAATCTCGAGAGAGAACTCTTTTCCATTAAACAGTACCATCAATATTTCCGACGAAGAAGCAGTTTCTACAAGTCCAATTTTGATAGAAGAACAACAAAATGTTCAAAAGTCAAAACAAGTTGATCTTTCAAAAGAAGTAGAGATGCTAAAAGAATCAGTGCAACCTCAAATGCATGAACAAAAGCCAGGTAGCACAAACGTCGAGAATGAAAAAATTATGTCAGATTCTCCAGTGAATGATGCAGATAGTGATATGTTATGCACAACTACGACCAATACATCCCAAAGTAAACCATCGGAGATGAAGGAAAATCAGGACGTGGATTTAAATTTGAAATCTACGAATAAGAAATCATTTACTGTAATTCAAAGAAATGCATCTGGAGAAAGAAGAGAAGTTTTAAGATTTATCGATGAAAGAAACAACTCAAAAGAAAGCAGAGAGATTCTGGAAGAAAAAGATCCCACAATTTTCGATGAAGACAAGAATGATAAGAATTCGAATTTGAAAAGCTCTGAAATAAAGTGGCTAAAAAAGGAAAATGAAAGATTTTTACAAAATGCAATTCCTCCCTCGATTACTCCTATGAATCCAAGAACCTGTAATTCAAATAAAAGGCAAGCGACATCACACGGAACTAACTATAGCATGAATTTAAACCAAGGAGAAATCAATCCAGCTTGGGAAAATGCGTTTAACGCAATCTCTGCCTTGCACAACATTCCAAACTCGACTCCAAATCTTCTGAATCCTATTCGATTTCCATATTCTACTCAACCTTATTTGTATTCCAATCCGCAAAATTTTCCTTCAAATCATTTTCCAATAGTATATCCGAATTATCAATATCCATATCCCAATTATCAGATGAAAAACTATCTGAATCCATATCAAAATTATCAAATTCCATGCACGAATTGGACACCTTCATATCCAGCAAGTGAACAAGCTCCATATGCAGTTGATCAAACTCTATATTCAGTTCCAGTTCGAGATCCAAATTTCGAAACTCCTCAATTGAGTAATAATCAATCTCAAAGTCTCTGTACAGGCGATTTATCTCTGCCTAATTCTTGCAGTATTGAAAAGACTAAAGAAGAAAAAGATAAACCTTTTGAAGAGTTTTCTGCATCTTCGCATCATGAAGCTATAGAAAAAACCCAGCAAGCAGATGGGATGAAGATTAAAAAAACTGAAGCAAAACCCAAGATTATAAGTTCGGAAATAGTAAATATTCCCTACAAATTGAAGCAACAATCTCAAGGGAATAATAATTCAACACATTCAGTACCCGTAAAGAAATTTGAGTTGGATGTTAAGAAATTTGGTGAACTCGCCACTTGTATATCTGCAGACAAACTTTATCGATCAAGTGCAAAGACTGATGAGGCTGTGATGAACATCGTTTCTTGGAGACCTGCAGAGTTTGAGGTAAGTTGTTGATTAACTTGAGTCTCATTCTTAGATTTTTAATTATATGCACTCGGTTATTTTCTTTTTACTTTTTCTTTTTTAGAGTACCATCGCTAAAGAAGTGCCTTGTGTAATAAATCCGAAGGAACTGCCAAAGACCCAATTTATTTATAATAACTACGAGGATTATTATAAAGTTCAAATACCCTTAATACTCGTAAGCATTTCATACCAGATTAAAAACGCTTACAAAGCCAATATCGAAAGGACCACCTTTACGAAATGTGAAGTAGTGGAGAATACAGCTTCAATCATTTGGATAGAAAATGCTGCGGACTCATACATGATTAAGTTCAATATGAAACTGTATGGATTTCCATGGAATTTTAAAAAATCACCTGAGATTGGAGATTTTCTCAGAATAAAAATTACAAAAGGTGACACGACTGATTTGACCTTAATCTTTGGTTATGTTACAAATATTTTAAACAGTAAAGTGGAAATGAAATCTAATGCTGGTAAATATAAAATAAATATTCATATTTAGTACTTCATTTAATTCGTGAAGATCTAGTAAGGTTTTTAATGCTGTTTTTGTTTGCTTCTTTTTAGAATCAGTAGAAATGACCTTGGAAGTCGTGATCAAGTTAATTCATTTCAATTTGTATAAGAGTGAAATTAAAGAGGTATCTTTGATAATGTCACTGCTTCCTTCGATTAATCTAGTAAAAGCATTAGATACAGTGAAAGAATCGCCAGTTCTACCCCTGATTTTAAACCCTAATCCAGAAGATTACGAATTGAGTCCTATAAAGCCGGACATAACAGTCTTGCCTGAAACATCTTCTACTCCTGATTTATTAAAGGAGGTAATTTATATCATCAAATGTTTTACTTTATTCTATAATTTTTAACTAATTCGAAAGGTAAATAATTATAAACTTTGATTGTTATTCTGGAACAGAAAAATTTGAATTACAAACAATTAGATGCAATTCAACAAATTACCGATGTGGTTATAAGACAAGAGCCTAAAGTAATTTTAATTGAAGGATCGCCAGGTAAGAAATGTCAAAACGAAGTACATATACAAGTAAAAATACAATTGCCTAATTTATTAAACCATTTGCTACAGGAAGCGGCAAAACCGAAGTCATAGCGAACACTATAATAAAAATTTTGAATGGAGTACATGGAAATGAAGAGAAAAGTCGAACGATGAAAATTCTTGTGTGCACGGAATTTGATTCAGAAATCGACGAAATATTATGTCGAGTCAATAACAAGAAACAGTATTTGGAAGGTAATACTCACAACAATTTTAAATGAGAGTAGTTAAATAAATGTTTACAATTAATTTTGATTTTTGAAAACTTGTATTTTTCAGAACAGAATATACTTCAGATGGTTCGTGTTGGACATTTTGATGAAAATAATACACAAGTGAAAGATTTTTCCGTGAAGAACTTGGCTAAAATGAATGTCGAAAATATTCTCAAGGAATTCGATGCAAAAAATGCAACAATGTCTTCTGAGGAAGGGGTACGACTCTTCCCCGATTTTAGTATTAATTTTGCTACAATATAATTATTCTTTCTAAGTTCCGTAATTAATTAATATTTCAATGATTGTTTATGTACAGTTAAATCAGCTTCTTAGTCAACAAATGGCAATGAAGGAAGAAATTGAGACTAAAGAAAATAACAGATTCACTGTTCTACGACACGCTATTCTAACTGCATATTTAAATATCAAACGAAGTGGTAAAAATGTATGTCAAAATTGTATAAATTATTCTGAGTAAATAATTCTTCGAAATTATTTAAAAATATTATACTGGGTTTTTTACAGGTCGACGATATACACCCTGACGAATATGCAGATTTACTGAATATTGCTGAACACGCAATTCTTTCAGAAGCAAATGTGATTATTTGTAGATTTGATCTATGTTACTCACCCGAAATGGATTTAGCTTTTAGGTATTTAAATTCGTTTTTATTTCTGATCTAAGCTTTTTTGTATGTAGATTAAAATGTAAAATTTTTTGCATTTTTAACTTGTAATACAACATTTTTATGTACTAGAAGTTTTGAACGTTCAAATGAACGAAATATTTTTTCCTTTTGAAATGTTATTCCAAATAAAAATAACAATAGGCAAGATAAGTTTCTTTCATACAGAATTATTTTCAATGCAAATGAATCAATATTTTAAAGCTATTTTTAGTTTAAAATACAATCAATAAAAAAATTTATTCATATAAACGTTCAGAACTTAAACCACATATATTTTTGAAAGTTGTCTACTTATTTTTGAATGTATTTGGTAGCAGCAAATACATCTTGAATAGATATACCTGGGTCGTCATTTTATAGGTTCTGGAAAGGCGGAGCATATTTTCAAGACCACCCTTGCTCGGCTCCTTTCAAATTAGATACCGAGCCAACTGGTTGGCGAAGGCAGATTAAGGTTGGCCCATCCGTCGAAGTGGCCAAACTTAGTTTTTCTTCAGCAATAATTATTATGTACTAAAATATATAATGTAAATTATCAAACATTCAAAATGTGTGTTTTTTTATTTCTCAACAGGGACGAAAACCTGATACCAGTGCTCATCATTGAAGAAGCAACTCAATCCATTGAAATCGATATTTTGAAGCCTTTAACATTTGGAGTTCAGATATTAATTTTAGTCGCCGATGTTTGCAAGCGATCGACCAAGTACTCTAGCTATCCTGTGAGATTCCGTTTTATATATTCGAAATAATGAAAACATTCTCCTTCATTAGTTTTCGTTAATGATATTGAAAACGTTTTTTTATTTGCAGGCATTAGAAGAAAATGGATTTAATGCATCTCTGTTTAAACGATTGAAATCAAAACTTGAACAATCACCGGACTCTCCAGTCATTAGCTTTCACCTTCAATACAGGATGAACAAGGACATAGCATATTTTCCTAATAAATTCTTCTTTCAAGGAAAAGTTGGAAATGCAGTTGCTTCTGAGTACTCCTTTCCACTCGTTCCATATCGAGTTTTTAATTGGTACACTTCGGATAATCTTCGAAAAAGTGAAAAAATGTTCGTGAAAGCTTTACTAAAGTGCATTACGTGTTACACAGAATTAAAAGATGATTCTAAACCATGGAAAATTGGCGTCATAACGACGTCCTCGAATTTCAATTCCATCAAGACTGCAATTGACAACCAGTAAAAGTCTTATAAAGTTTTAATTAAACATATATTTTTCCCATAATTTCTAATATCTAATATTATAAAAATTATTTTTTTAGGATGGAATTAATTTCAGACGCTAAAAGAAACTCGGTGTCTATTGAAGTATACACTCTGGAAAACTTCCAAAATAAAGCATTCGATGCAATTTTTGCATCATTTTTCAAACAAAAAAGTAACCTGCTATTACGTCACACGCAAAAAATGTATTCGGTTATTACATCAGCTAAGCACTGCTTATTATTATATGGAACATTCAGGAAATTTGATGACGAGGTAACTTTACGTAATTTTTTTCAACTTATTTATTTTTTTTTTTTTTAAATTATTTCATGAAAAATACAGACATTTTTCGAAAAAAATACATCTGGTAACCCGCTATTAAATTAAATTTTATTCAGAAGAGGGAAGTAGTTATATAGGTATTATCGTTGGCCTTTCCTAATTTAGAATGTTAGATACTTAGAAAAAAGACTGTGATTTATAAATATAAATTGATTTTTTTTCAGACGACCTCCCTGTGGAATTGTCTTATAAATGATGCGAGGAGAAGAAATATGCTTGTGGACATCGAAGCTCAACCACCGTTCGCAAAACTCAAGATGCACATTCTAAAGCGTTAGTCTCTAAATTATATCAGATTTTATTAATATTTTTATACCAAAAACTGATGTTTACTTTTATAAGTGAGTAAGTTTAAAAAGAGACTAATATTATATTTTTGGTTTGATAAATAATAGGTATTAATATATACTATTATTATTATTCACTTTTCACCGAAATATTAGTTCTCTTATACGCATATACTTGATATTGTTCGTTACATTGATGGAAACTGATAAGTATTGTAAAAAATTACTCGCGCAATGTTTAGCACAGTTTAAGCCATATATGTATTGCATTGTTCTTGATTTTATTCGTAAAAATTAATTCATTCATTCGTTATTAATTTTAATTTTGTATCAGCGCTGATGGACTCATTTTCTCATTTGTGATTAAATAAATATTTTCCAGGCTGATTATTATTTTTAAATTTCCTCCTTCTCCTTTACTCCTTTTTAACCCTTTTTATTACTATTTTTAGTTATTAAACGTCCCCTAGTAATAAATAAATATGAAACTTCAAATTAAAAAAAAATATATTAATTTAAATCAAAGCGAAAGAAATTTCGAAAATTTTATCAAATATTTTTATTTGAAGGCCACTTGTTTCCCGGATTTTCGTCAAAAACAATAAAATGTCGGTAAGGTGTCACTATATGTTTAACCAATTAGGGAATCAGTGTATCAGTGATTCTCTACACCAATAACCAAAGGATCACTTGAGAAGCGTGAATCATGTGAAAATAATAGACTAATAAAAATTGCCACATCAATTTTGCTAAGACATTGAGTTACAAATTTATCGGGTAAGTTGTGAATTGTGAAACATAGTGTTTTAGTTTAAACTTTAAAAGTCTGAAAAATTGTTTATATATAATAATACCATCTATATGTTATACCATTTCATATCTGCTGGTTATGTCTGGTTGTTATATGTACCATCATTGACATTTCGGCTTTCTTTTTTTCTAAACAAGAGATTAAAAAAATATTAATGGATTGAGAACATACGAAGGACAACGAAGGTCGAGTATGTATAAATAACGTAAATAATAAAACGTTCCGTTTTAAGGGCATGTAATACTTTACCATAAGAGCAATTTAGTTTACCCCATTATACATTCATAATAATAAATATTTTTAGCTAATAAGAGTCAATAAACCTTTGTCTACATGAGGCAAAGGTTTATTGACTCTTATTAACTACAAATATTTATTATTATGAATGTATAATTAGGTAAACCAAATTGCTTTTATGGTAAAGTATCACATGCCCTTAAGGATGACAAAAAGGACAAAAGAGTGCCGGGTTTGAACTAACCTCAAAATTCAAATTTTATCCCTTTTAATGATACACCAAATATATTTAAATTAAACATTTTTACACTTCGTGTATTATAGCTAAACATACGTTTCCGAAATGAGTATTTCTATAGGAGGGAAAAATATCTCAATATTTATTCAGTAAAATAGGTAAAGTAAAAGTTGTTGAATTGTATGTATTGGAATAATTTACATTTTGCATTAATCTATTTAGATATTTATCAATTCTTTATCGTGAAGTTTAAACGCACGTAGTCATTTTTCTACAACAAATAATTTTAGAGGTATATTTTAGAAGAATTATTAGAGGAATTTTTAGAGGTGTGGTCAATAATGGCGATGGTCGATTAAGAGGGGAGGACGAGCAAAAGATATGAAATTTATGGGGTCTTTGACCTTCTTCGAATGCTAAATATATTTAGGATGGAAATTGTTGGGACTTCCTAGTAATTCAACTACTTATAAAGTCGGCTAGTCAGCAAAAAATATAGTAACTGGCCGACGGCATTGTCGGCAAAATTCCACTTATTGAGTATATTATAAATAATATCTTAATAATATTATAAATTATAATATTATAATATTATAAATAATATAAATATAATATATATAATATTTATTATAAATATTAATATTTAAAAATATTTTCTTTTTTAGTATGCGGCTAAAAACTTAAGGCAATGTGATTACTAAAAAAAAATTTTTAGTATTATTAATTAATTACTTTTTTAAATCTGAACTTCTTACAATTTCAACTCTTTCAAAAGCCAATGAAATTTCGCTGGTTCAAATTTAGGGAGCAGGTTTAAAACAACTATGTATGCGAAATTTTAGTAAAACATATTTCGTTACATCACTTTTTTAGAGAGGAATTTTAAGAAGTTTCAAGGAATTTTAATGATTTTTGACAATTTTCAAGTGTTTTTTACGAAGTTCTAAAGATTTTTAGGATTTATAAAAGATTTCGTAGAATTTTAAGGTATTTTAGGATATTTCGCAGAATTTTAAGGGTGTTGGAGCCAAGATCTAATCTAGAAATTCGATTTCTTCATTTTACTCAACAAATATTAAATTTGGAATTTTTTTCTTCTGTAGAATTAATCAATTTTTAACTATAACTATGCGTACAGAGCGAGAAAGTATCTAATTCAAATATTTTTTAAGTAAAATGAAAATATTCAATATTCGTTCATGAAACGAAGGTTTACTGACTCTTATTTACTAAAAATATTTATTTTTATGAATGTATAATTGGTATAACTAATTTGCTCTTATGGTAAAGTATCACATATCCTTAACGGAATTCAAAATTTGAATTGTTTTGAATTATAACATAACAATTTATACAATTACAAATATGTTCAATATTGTTATAAAATGTTATAAAATTAATCACAACTAATTACAAATCCAATTATTAACATTTAAAATTGTTTTTGAATTCAAAATGTTTTGACATTTTGAGGAATATGGTATTAGGAGGTTTTTAAAGCTGCGTTTATACCTCTGTCAAGAATTTCAAGAAGTGTCTGGCAATTTTAAGAGAATTTCTATACATACATAATTTTTAAAACATTTTGTAGAATTATTAAGGATTTCATGGAATTTGATAAAATTTCTAAAGCTTTTAAGAAATTATAAACATTATGAAATTCCAAGAGGTTTTAGGAATTTTTAGAGATTTTTGCGAATTTTAACTTGTATTTCATGAGATTCATGATTTTTAATGGTTTTTGTGGATTTTTAAGGGATTTCGAGAGGTTTTTGTGAGTTTTAAGAAATTATAACGAATTTTAAGGCATTTCAAAGGTTTTCGTGAATTTTTTTGCGCCATTAGATTGTTTTTCTTCTTTCAACTTCAAGTCATTTGAAAGCCAATCAGGTTTGCAATAACAATGGAGGCGAGATTCTCGAGACATTTCGTTACACCACTTTTTTAAGATAGAAAATTTTTTAAGATAGGATAGTGAATTATAGATAACCAACATCGTCATGTATACTTCAATTAAATCTATATTATTTCTAAAGAAGTAGTTTTTTTTTTTCATTTATGAATCAACGTTCTATATCCGAGCCCTAAGTTAGAGTAGGTACGACATTTTTTAACCGTGTTTTTTTTGTTTATTTCAGTTGAAGTAAAAATGAGCGACATTGTACAATTCAGATTACGACGAATTTTCGAGAAGATTAGCTCGGATAGTGTAATAAGCCTAAAAGATCGGAATAAAGTTGTAAGTTTGAATTAATATTTTTTTTCTTTATTGGATAAAAATTATTCATATCCCTTGAAAAACACTTTTTAAAAAACTTCTGTGATTTTTAGTTTTTCTAAGTACATTTATTAATTATAGTACACATGTGGGCGCTCTAAAAGTAATGATATCGTGTGCAAAGATGAAAGTATTTCCAAGCGGCATTGCCTCTTCAGTCAAAACGAAAATACTTTATTCGTAGAAGATTTGGGAGTAAGTAAAGAATTGTATAAAGGAAGTACATAAAAAAAACTATATTTATTGATATTAATTATAATTTTTTAAATTAGAGTGCAAATGGAGTTTATATCAACAGAATTTTGCAAGAAGCCTGGAAGAAACATCCATTAAAGGAAGGGGACATAATCAGTCTTTGTGTTGCTGAAGTCGACACACAAGTTGTGAACACATTTTTTTATCGAGTGGAAAAAGAGGTAGAGTTTTATTTAATAAATACGTTAATCGTTTAAACTTGAGCAAATAATATTTAAAGAAAAATTCGTATTTAATATTTCTTGATACATTTTTAACTAAAATTAAAAAAACAAAAAAAAAACAGGTAATATTGGTCTCGGATTTAAAAAATGAAAATGACTTAGAAACATTTCCAAAACTTGCGAAATTAACAAATGATGAAACTATCTCGGAAGCAAACAAGCGAATGGCAGGTCGGTACTTTTTATTTATTAAAAATAAAGTTTATTTAGATTTGTCTACTAGAAAGAGAATTAAACAGGTTTCGTGTTTTAATTTACAGAGGAGAAGTTGGAAGTGGCCAAAAATATGCAAATAACTCCATCAGTTACTTACGAGGCAAATGCTGATCAACCTTCCATTGAAATGAATATTGTATTCATCTCGGGCAATAAAGACAACGTACCAATTATTTATTTGCCTAATAATCCAAACGAAATCAAAATCGCTGTGGGGCGGAATAATGAAAATTTGCATTTAATCCCGCAGATAAAAAATGTATCTCTTATAAAAACAAAGCCAGAAGAAACTCTAGGAATTAGTCCTGCAGTAACCTCTTCTACTTTCAAACTATCGAGTGCTGGTGAGGGTTCATTTGCCGGTTTGGATATATCGGCTACAAAAAAGAATCTCTCCGAAAATAAAATTGTGATAATCAACGATGATGTTTCCGTCGAAGAAACTTCTGTCACTGCAACACATTTTCAGAACAAGATAAATCAAAATTCTAGAGGTAGTCTTCAATCAAAGAACACAAGCTTTGGGAAGTCAGAAGCAAATATTATACTAGATTTGACTAAAAATATTACGTCAGAAAATTCAAGCTCAAGTATTAAAGAAAATAAGAGCGTCACTATGAAGCTAGAAAAGCCTGAAACTTTAGATACATGTAATTTGGGCGAAACTGTTCCAATAATCGATTTGTGTGATGATATTCGTACTTTTAAAAAAGAAAACTTGACAAAATTTGAGGAGCAAATCCAATTTGTAAATTCGGACTCAGAATCTGATGTTGAAATAGTCGGGATATTCAAAAAAATAAACGCAAAGAAGTCTAAAGAAAAGAAAAAAGAGAGAGAGAAGAACTTGAATAGGAAAGAAGAAAAAATACAAGGTGAAAAAAAGGATGAACCGAATGAAGTTAAAAAAGAAGTTGTAGAGAAAAAGAATGATAATAAAAAAAGGAAGGTAGTGAAAAATATTGACTATATAGAGATTGATTCAAGCTCTGATTCGACAATTGTCAAAAATGACAATGTAAAAGGCAGTGTTTCTAATATAATGGCGAAATTCATAGATTTAAAAAAAGAATTGGAATTAAGAAAGATATCTGAAATCTTACAACTGACACCGGAACAATGGAAGATTATTGACAACTTGGCTAGTTCTATGAGCGATAAAAACGAATCTATCAACAGATCCCGAGATTTTTCTGGGAATTCACCCGCTCCACCTAACGAAATTCAAAATCCTAGGGAAGCAAAAAAATACTGTGCGGCTGGAAATCCTATTGATAAAATCCAATTCAGATACAATATCGAAGGCGAAAAATTCAAACCAGTCAGTTACATTTCTATGAATTACAAGTTGAAACAGTATCAAAGAGGGATACCTTTGGAAACGGAGTTTTGTCAAGAAGTTGTTTCGTGGAATCCTAAAACATTTTCGGTACGTTTTTAATCTTTACTTCTTCTGGAATTGTACGTTTTAATTTCTATTAAATGTTCCCTTCTTGCAGGATTGGTTCTATAATCCATGTAACCTTGATGAAAGTGAATTAAAAAGAAATTCAATTTCATATAAAAGTTATGAAGATTACCGTAACGTATTTCTACCACTTGTGATGCTAGACATGTTACATGCTATTAAAAACGCTTACACTGTAGTTGAACGAAATGTATCGTAAGTTCAAAAAATATTTTTAGATTTTAGTGGGCCCGCTTTATGGAATTAAACAGAAATTTATATCATTAAAACTTTTTATTACAGATTTAAAGGGCAGTATAACATTGTATTGGGATCAATTAAGAGAATGTTTGCAAACCAACAATTTACAAACATGTTGAACTTCCAGATTACAATCCGCAATTCAATGCATGCCTCTAAATTTCCAAAATTCGGAGATCTTCTTCGCTTCGACATAGAAAACACATTATCTACAACAGTAATCTTCGCGTATATTGTAGATCGCCCAGTTTTAAGGAAAATGAAGGGTAAAGTTAAGAAATACTAATTAAATTGTATAGAAAATCAGGTCATCGATTGGATTGCGAGAAATTAATAATGATCCAAAAACTTTATTTACTCGGATAAAGCGGGAAAATTACTTGATATTATTACATTTTTCTCAGTTTATGCAATCGACGTCCTGAAAATATTCCAACATTTACTTTTTTTTTGTAATACTTATTAAAGTTTTAATGTGTAGATTCAACAAGAAACGAATATTTTACTGAAGGACTATATACAGTCGCCACAAAAGAACTCGAATTCAATCTAAATAAAAGTACAATTTTACAACTACGAGTTGTAACAAACTTACTATACTTCATGCAATTAGCAGAGGCAATAGATTACTTTAAAGACTCACCACTTATGCCTATCATAACGAAACCCGATCCCATAAATTACCACTTAGTGACCAGTAATCATCCAACGGCATTAGTAACAAATGTACTTAATTTTTTTAAGAATATTTGATTCGGTACAAATATATTTAACTTAGCTGTTCATAATTTTAACTTACAGGACAGATTGGACGAAAAACAATTAAGTGCCGTAATGCAAATTACCGAAGTTGCTTCGAGACGCGAGCCAAAAGTTATTCTCGTAGAAGGTCCTCCAGGTATATTATTAAATACTTATTATTTTTGCACTAAACATTGAAACACCTGCAGAAAAAAAATTAATCGTTTATAAATTATTTCCCTTTTACTAACAGGTACAGGAAAAACGCAAGTAATTGTAAATACAATTTTCCAATTACTACAAAATCAAGAAAGTACTAAACACGAAAAGCCATTGAAGATATTGGTTTGTGCAAGTACAGAGGCAGCCATTGATGAAATTGTACTGCGTGTTAAGTCAATCCAGCAAACTTTAAAGTGTATGTATTTTTGTTATGTTTTATTCAAATTTCATAAACTTAAAAGATTTTCACAATTTTTAATTCATTCGTATAGCAAAAACTGTAAAGATGATTCGATTGGGTGAAGTTGACCAAATGCATGAAAATACACGAAAGTTTTCAATTCAGCACATGTCTAAACAATATTTAGATAACAGCATCCGCAACTTTAAAGATATTGAAGCCAGGTTAACACAGGATCAACAGGTAACAATGCTCCATTCAAAATTCTACGAGTTTTAAGTAAATAACAAATTTTATTCTTCCATGAAATATATTATGAATCATTTTTTTGCAGAAGCGAAAACTTGCTGAAAAAATAGAGATAGCTAAGAAATCGATACGTGAGACGAAAAATCAAGGCATGACTCTGTCATTGCCGGTTTTAGAAAAACATTTGCAAATCATAACAAGTGGCAGAATGGTATATAAATTATAAATTTTTCATAACAAATCATCAGAAATAATCCTTCATTAGCGTCTTATTAATTTTGAAATACTTTAAACTTAAAATTATTCACGAAAACTATGTTAATTGGTATATTGAATGTACATAGATTCACGAGTACACTGTTAAAGAATACAACGATACATTGAAACAAATACAAGAAGCTATGTTACTGGCACAAAATTTGATTACGTGCAGTCATACTACTATCTTTTCTCAAAGAATGAATGAAACTTTCGGGTATTCGAATTTTGATTTTATTGTCCATTTTTTATATTGATTAATTACAGAAATTTACAAATTTCTTTTTTTTTCAGGAAGAAAAGTTTGATACCTCTTTGCATAATCGATGATGCATCACTAATGCATGAGGTCGATAATTTAAAATTACTTTTATTTGGAGTAAAAACTTTAGTTCTTCTTGGTGATGAACATAAGCATTCGACGAAGTACCTCTCCTCCACTGTAAGTTTTCATTAATTTTTTTGTAAATTTGTAGAATCAACTGAAATTTTTATAATTATAATCATTTTTAATAGACCCTGGAAAAATTAGGAATGGGAGAATCATTATTTTCGAGAATAAAGAAGAATTTTACTAATCCGAAAGATTGCCCTATGATAACTTTAGACAATCAGTATCGAATGAATCAAGAAATCGCACATTTTCCAAACTCTTTTTTCTACAATGGAAGTTTAACAAATCGGAAGCAATCTGATCAATGCCTTCCAATATTCTCTTATAGAATATTTAATTTGCTAAGTTTGATTGATCCTGTAGAAAGTGAGACTATTTTTGCTGTGAACCTTATTTTGTGTGTTATGAAATACACACATTTTGAAAACATGATTAAACCTCTTTCAATCGCAGTGGTTGTTCCTTACAATTCTTCAAAGGGTATAATGTCGAAGGCAATTACAACAAAGTATGAATACAAATTTGTTCAAAAGATTTGTATTCAAGTAGAAATTGAAATTAATAGAAAATTTCCCAATTATGTTTGCAGACTGGCTGAAATACCAAAAGAAAAGAGGAATAATTTTTTAATTGATGTTAACACAATAAAAGGTTTCCGAAATCAGGAACGGGACATTGTTTTTGCGTCGTGTATAAAACAACGAGGAGTTCAATTCTTGACAGGAAAGCAGCGTTTATATTCAACCTTGACAATTGCAAAGCATTGTCTTGTTCTTTATGGACAATTTGAAACACTTCAAGTGGAGGTATTTATTATTTTTGTTATCAAGTTTTCAAAAAAAACATATTCATCCAAAAAAATTAATTTAATTTAATTTTTTGGTTAATTAGAATGTTAAGTTAACTCTGTTAAACTTATTTGAATTACTTATTGGTTACAGAACCAATGTATGTGGAACTCTTTAATCGAAGATGCGAAACAACGGGAAGTTTTTATCGACATCGACTGCAGTGCAGATTTTCAAAAGTTAAAAAAGCATATGATAAAAACCGAGTTAAAAGGTTAAAATCTAAAAATATTTCTGGTTACTCAAATAAAAGAAAAGCTTACATATATAATGTGTTCTCAAAACATTAGTAAGTATTTTCAGCCTGTTCGAATGTTTTGAAATTTGTTACAATATGCAAAAATGTTTTGCAGTCTTCAACAATAAGTTTTACGCTGATTTATGTCTAACTAAAATTGTTTTGTGGATGAAAAATAAAACTAAAATAAAAATCTGTTCAATTTGTATCAATATCCTAATATGTAAATTTTAAGCATTGAATCATTATCATTATACCAAATTTTCTACTTTTATTCGTTTATCCTTTTTATTTTATGATCCTCTTTTTTTATTTGTTTTTCTTCAATATTTAAAGATACTATTCGAGTGTAAAAGTTTTATATAAAAAATAAAGAATATATAGTAAATAATTAACGAATTCTACTCTAATTAAGAGTTGGGTCAAAAATCTGACTCAAAATTAGATCTCATTTTACTCAACAAATATTACAATTAAAATGTTTACCAAATAATTTTTGTATTTTTAACAAAAAGTTCGTAATCTAACTTCAAAATATTAAGACATTTCATTTCGCGCAGAAAGTATTCAAATCTGAAGCTTTTGCAGTTTTATAATTCTAAAAGAAATTATATAAAAACCCATGATTAGCTGCTGATAAAAATATTTTAAGTCTATTTTCGGTTACCATTTTATATATATATATATATATAAATAAAAAAAAGAAAGAAAGAAATAAAAACAAAAGAATATAAGAATACATAAAAGAAAGAAAAGCTAAAGAATTTTATTACAAAGCTCAACATTACAACATCTGATTTGCAGCGCCATTTTTTTTTATTGAGTGAATTGCGGAATCAGTGTCTCCAGCGTCTCCAGATCGTGCATCGTGGGATTTTTCGGCCCCCACTCTACGACCCACGAGCTCATGCTATCTTTCTCTATCAATAGGTGTCAATAGGTTCGTAACTGTTGCTAGAGAGAGAAAGCATGAGCTCGTGGGTCGTAGAGTGGGGGCTGAAAAATCCCTCGATCTGGAGACACTGTGCGGAATATTGTAACGGTTTTAACGGTTTTAACCAATTTAACCCATAACCTATTTAGTTCATATGTGGTTTCATATGTTTCATGCGTGATATATGTAAGTAATATGTAAAATGTAAAATGAAATATATAAAACAGTTCAATTTTTGTTCTCGATGTGCATCATTTGAGATAAAGAATGTAATCTATTTATTGTTGTTCTTATTTATAGACTCGTTAATAGTGTGAAGGAGAAGCTGGAAGATTTTCCAAGACTTGATTCTTGATCAGACTTGATTCTTGATCGTAAAACAATATGCTTTTGTTTGTCCTTTTTTTTATTGACAATTAAGAAATTTTGTAGTTTTGAGTTTGTGAGTATTTTCTGTGTTCTCTGTAGATTTACAAATTCCCAGTGGTATATAATAAAAACCTATATAAAAGATATAATCGAAAAGTAAATCTGATTTAATTATACTTATATTTAAAATTTATTTCATAGCAAAATGACGTCAATGTGGAAGTTGATCCGAATCTTAACTTCAGAGAGCGTACAAAACTCTGAGATAAAGTTCGACGAAAGTAGAACGGTAAGCTTTAAATTTATGAGTGTATAAACTTCATTTTGCATCCGTGATTTATAATTTCAATATTAATTTTACAGTATACATGTGGTAGGAACAAAAATAAAGATATCATATGTAATAGTGGAAATCTTATCTCGAAAGATCATTGTATCTTTCTTCGAGATGCAAACAAAATTTATGTTCAAGATCTAAAGGTAAGATTTTATCTCTTAAAGTATGTAAAATTAAAAATGAATGCGTATGCATAATTTAATAATTATAACACATATTATTTATTAATTTACTGTAGAGCACTAATGGCACATTCATTAATGGAAAAAAACTAAGCGCACTTGAAGTTGTCGAGGCGAGAAATAATGATGTGATTAGTTTAGGAACTTCCGAAATAACTATAGAGAAAAAAGACGTGTATATCTATCGTTTAAAAAAGGAGGTAAACGTTTCATTTATAAATCATGAAATGATCTTTAAATTTCTATTGCTGTCCTTTCTCGACAAATAATTGATATATTTTCAGGAGATCGTTATCGACCTTGAAAGTGACCACGAAAGTGATATTGAAATTATATCGGAATCGTTAACAAGAATTCACGACCAAACTGAAGCTGTCGATGACAGAGCAGCAATAAAGATTAACCTGGAATTCAATGTACAAAGGAATAATTTTTCAAGCTTTCAAATGAATTCAACTTCTAATGTAATGCAGTTATCTAATGACCGAAGAATTTCTGACGAAATTGAAATAATTACACAAAGTACTGAAACTGGGTTTTCAGAAAATACACAACTAGAAAATTCAAGTATGAATCTCCCGAATATACAAAATTCAGAGCAAACTTCTAAAAAAGCAAGAAATAATAAGAATGATTCAGGAAATGTTCAAGAGAATAAAGAGCTTCTCTCAGTTTCAACAACTAAGTCAGATAATTTATTTATGCCGAAAAATAAACCAACTACAATTTCTGAAGTAGCTTTAAAAGATAAAAAGATAAAAGGAATTGTTCAAAGTGAAAATCAAGGTAAAAATAGCAGTCCTGCTAGAATTACATCAGAGAATCAACAAATTAATATGACACTTTTAAAAACTGATAGAGAATGCGATAGCTCGAAAAGTTCAAATAGCAAATCAATGTCGAAGGAATCTAAAGCAAAAAATACAGACAAATTTTTTCAATATAAAGAGGGACATAAGAATAAAATTTCGGGTGCATCCATCAATGATGAAAGATTTAAATCTCTGGCTTTGAGTCCTCAAAAGTCCAATGAACAAAATAAAAAAAAAGGGGGGAAAAAATACGATCAAGGTGTGAAGAAAAGTTCTTTTTCAACTGCAATAAACTGTGAAGAAAATAAATTGATATCCAAATTTACAGAAAAAAAGAAACCGAATAAAGGAAAATTTGAGAAAAGTACAGATGGGTATGCACCTGATAAAGAAAATAATATGTCAGGGTCAAAATTTAATTCTGTATCGGATGAAAATCCTTTTACAATCGGATCCAGCAGGGATCCAGAACGCGAAAATGTGCAATGCAAGTGGAAAAATTCTTTTAAACCATCTTCTGATGCAAATCCTTTTAGAATTGAATATGACGAGGAAGAGAAAAGAATTCAACGAGAAGATAAAGATGCAAGTAAGAGAAAAAGTCTGCTTCCAACTTTACAGAACAATAATGTGTGGAACAAGTCACTCCAATCCATACTTCTGCAAGATAAAGAACCAAGTAGAAGCAAAATTTTAGAGAATGAAAACCCAGGACATAAATTTAGAAAAAATGAATCTGAAGAAACTTGTGATTCAAGTTCATCCAGTAATTCTAGTAAACATAGATTTTCAGACAAAAAAGAACCCGGTAGAAAAGAAAATAATCTTAGGTCTGCATACGAGGAAAAAAATGATGAAAATAAAACGCACAAAGCTAAACGAGATAAAGGTCTGAATAGAGAGAAAACTATTCCAGTTGCAGTGGAAAATACACAAAAGAATCCAATATTAGAAAAAATCAAAAAAAATACCAAGAGGTTTAAAGAAAATATTTTAGAAAAACTTAGCCAGAGAGAAGAAGATACAGTCTCTCAAGATAATAATACTCTTGTTCAAATATTAAAAACTTTGGATACGATTAATGATTATATGAATAATATAAATGAAGATCATAAAGAATGTTTAGGAGAGAAGTCAAGTTCTTTGACTTCAATCTCCGACACAACTTCAATCTCTTCATTTGAGATAAAAAATCAAAAACCCAACAAGTTGAAGAATTGTATAGAACCAGAAAAAGTTTCTTCAAATGATGAACCTCCAATTAAAAAGCCTAGAATAGAAGAAAAAATAAAGCGATTAGTAGATTATGAAAGTTCAAGCACTGAAGACGATATGGAAGACAATAATCGTGTTACTTTTATAGATCCTCCAATTTCTATTCTTGAGTTATATGAAACTGATCTTAAGTCTGACGAAATTTTGATAGATATACTTTCGTGGAATCCACTTGATTTTTTGGTTTGTATAATTTGTTATTTTAAAGACTTTTAATTTTGAATTGACACCAGTTTAATTTATTTTGAATTGGCTGAATAATTTTATATTCAAATTTTCTTTTGCAGACAAGGGACTATTCTGACTGCAAGGCTTGCTTAGAAAATTTCTATAAATTTTTGAATCTCTCGTCAAAGACGTATAAAGACCACGAATCATATAGTAGAACTTTGTTGTCTTTTCTATTATTGGAAATTGCTTGTGGAATAAAAAGTGAATTCTCCGATTTAGAAAAAAATACATTGTGAGTATAATCACAATTTACAATTTAATCTTTTCTATTGACACCTTTTCATTTAATACTTTATTACAGCTTTACAAAATCTATCGTCTTAGAAAACTCTGGTGCTGAATTTTTTTTTAAAGAAAGAAATTCATACTTGTTTAGTTTTAAAATCAAATTCGCATGCTCCGAAAGCAATGTTTCACAAGTTCCATTGGTTGGAGATCTTCTTTCTATTGAGCTAATCCATGGAAATAATCAGTCTTTAAAAATGATATTTGCCTACGTTCGCGAACTATCGATTGACCCTAAGGGCGATCCAATTCTGAGTAAGTAAAATTTTCGATTAATTCTCTGATATTACTGCATCTAATTCTTTCATACTTTATTATGGCGTCTATAGTTACGGAGGATGAACATTTTAAACTATCTGTGACATGTACTGTCGTTAGCAAATTATTGGAATTCAACATTTACAAGAGTCAAATTAAATCTCTACGAATAATAGCCGGGGTACTAGTTGCTCTCAATTTGATCATGGCACTTGAAAAATTGAAAAAATCACCACTTTTGCCTATGATTTTACATCCAGAACCAGAAACCTTCAGCTTATCTGTGAATAGCTCAAATAAGTCTGGCGTCTTAAGGTCTTTTCGATATCCAGAGTTACAGGTATATATTTTCAAATATACACATATATGTGTAAAAACATATAAAATATTTTTCTTATTTATAACATTATTTTACAATAATGGATTTTTTTTTAGGAAAATTTGCATTGTGATCAATTAAACGCAGTCATGAAAATCACTAATGTTATTGAAGGCGAGGAGCCTAAAATCTGCTTAATTGAGGGGCCCCCAGGTAGAATAATGTTTTAGCAATATAATTAATTACATTTTTACTATCCACAATTTTGTTAATAGGTACTGGAAAGACGAATATTATTACCAATATTATTTTGCGAATTCTTTCAATGCAAACGGACCTGGAAGGACAGAATCAGCCTATGAAAATATTGGTATGTGCTAAGTCGAAATCTGAAATTGATGAAATACTGATTAGACTTTCGACTGAAGTGAAACGTTTGGGTAAGAAGATATACATATCAGACTAACAGATTGATATATAATGCAATTAAGTCGTTGAAATTACAATAGTTGTGTTTAATTTTTGAAATCAAAATGATATAAAAGAAAAACATTTTTTTTTTTTTTTTGTAAAAAAGAAAACAAAGGCCACATTACATTTTGTGATTTTTGTTACAGGAATGTATCACAAACTGGTTCGAGTTGGAAACCCTGATAATGTTCACGAAAGAATAAAATCTTTTACTTTACGAGAGCTCGCTGTAAGTTATATTAATGTAAAGAAAGAGGTAAGAGAGTAGTTTTTTAACTAGAATGATTTGTTTCTTATACTTTTTTTGGTTTTAGGATAGTTTAATGGATCCCTTGGATTACTGGAAAAATTTGTATTTTATGGAAAAAATAATTTTAAACAATGCTAATGTCATATTTTGCACTCTGTCAATGTGCTTATCTGAACATATGAGTTCAATCTTTGGGTAAATCTTCATTTTACTAACTTTATTATAAAATATTGAAGCTATTATATAATATTATAAAGTTGAATACCAAATTTTTTTGTAATTATTTTTAAGTCATTATCACTTAAAATATTTAAATATCAAATTTTAAAATTAATTTCCTCAAACAGAGAAGACAATCCCATACCCATTTGTATTGTGGATGAGGCAACCCAAGCCAATGAAATTGATATTCTGCAACCCCTTTCATTTGGAGTGAAACAGTTGATTTTATTAGGCGATCGATATAAATGTTCCCTGAGGAATCTCTCTTTGAAAGAAAAATTCAAGAAAGTGCCCTATGTAAGAAAAAATTCCTTACAAAAATATTTCTAATATTGTAGCTTAATAAAGATGTGTTATTTTTTTTCTACAGGTAGCAGAAAATTTAAAATTAACCAACTCACTCTTTTCACGTTTAATAGCAAATTTTGAAGAGAGTAAAGAGAGTCCAGTTATAAACTTAGAGGCTCAATTTAGAATGAATAAAAGAATGACTTTTTTAATAAATCAGTTCTTTTATAAAGAAATTTCGAAGGTCAAACAGTCAAAACAAAAAGAGTTTCCTATATATTCTTATTCAATCTTCTCCCTACAGTCGTCAAATATTGTCACTTTTGCTGGGAATTTGATATTCTGTATTTTGAATTTCACACACAGAGATGATTTCGAAGACTTTGAAAAACCAATAAGCATCGGAGTCATTGTAGCTCAACGTAGCTTAAAAATACGTGTAAAAACAGAGATTGAAAAACGGTAAACAGATTTTGATTCATATACAAAATTCAAATTATACGAAAAGCTATACTTTTACTTTATGAAGAACTAACAGAATATTTTTTTTAGAATATCTATTATATCAGTGGAGAAAAGAGAACAATTCACTATCGATGTGGATACGATTGGTGGATTTAAAAATCAAGAGAGGCACATTTTGATAATAACATGTATAAACGAAAATTCATGTTTACTCTTGCCTAGTGGAGAACAATGGCTGTATACGGCGATGACAAAAGTTAAATATAGTCTTATAATGTATGGAAATAAACATACATTTGAAAACACAGAGGTAAGAGAATTTTTCAATGTAAAAACTTTTTTTTAACTTGACCGGCAAGCCGCAGGAATTTATTTTGTTTTCCTATGTATACAGAAAGTCTGCTTTTGGAACTCGTTTATCAAATACTTAAAAGAGAAAAGAAATTTGTTAAACATTAAGGACCCAGCTGATCCAAAGGAACTGCTCAGAAAGTTACTAAGGAGAAAAAGAACTCAAATATAAAAATTGCTTACTTTGACTTTAAGTGTTGATACTTTAAATATCAAAAATAAATTTTATTTAACATTAAGGACCCAGCTGACCCAAAGGAACTGCTCAAAAAGTTACTAAGTTGAAAAGGAACTTAAATGTAAACATTGCTTACTTTATCTTTAAGTATTGATGAAGTGTTTAATTTTATTTTATGATAAGTATAATAAATTGTCCACTTTTCAATATGCACAAAAGCGTTTTATATTTTTTATCACCCCCTCTAAATATTCATTTTTCAACAAAAGAATTATAAAAAATTTTTTAATTAAAAAGTATTATTTTCACAAAACTGATTTTATACAGACGAGAAATTCGCCATTAAAAACATGAATTCTCGTAAGCCATTCAGGCGGTATGTTTCCTTTCATCAGTAAGTGATCCCTCCACTTAAAGTTAGGCTCCTCCTCTTAACATTCTAAATAAATTTAATCCGAGATTTGAAAGATCTAAACTTCTATTCTAAAAAATTCTACATATATTTTCTACTGAAAGATCAATAAAAAAATTACTCTCTTGATTTATCAGTAAATTTTCACTTTAATTAAAATTAAAAAGAGTATAGGAAGTTTTTTATATTCATAAGTTTAATTAAAATTTTTTTAATTATATACGGTTTAAAATTTTATTATCATTTTAATTTAAATATTTATTAAGGACAAATTCAAGACGTAACTTTAGCCGCATATATATCCTGCCAACTTTCTCGTAAATAAATAAATAAATAAAATACATCAGAGCAATGAGAAAAAAATTAATCCACTGCAATTATTTTATTTCGGTAAATTTTACACAGAAAAAACAAAGTGTAAATATAACACTGATGTAGGGTACGAAGTATCCAGTACTTTCTGTGTACCGACATAAAAATTTTTTTTCAAAATAAATTTCATATCGTAATTTATTGGTCTTCTTTCCTTCTTATTCCATTTGAGAGCGATACATATGTATGCCCTGCTGAAAAAGTTCCATTAAAAACTATTAAAAAAAGATCAATGGTTTTTAATCCTCGATCTTAATGATACATTTGACCATTTAATATGATTGTTTCCGAAATCTATTAAAATCTATTAATTATTAAGTAATAGATTATGATTAGTTTTCATTGAATTACAATTATTCTGAATGATATTTAATTCGAAATGTTACCATTCAATGAAAAATTTATATACTGTTCAATGGTTATCAATTGTAATTTTTAGTGTTAAGATCGAGGATTAAAATTTATTCAAGCATAGAAATTATTACTGAATAATACTTTATGGTAAAACATTCTTTTCAATGAATAGATTTTAATAAATTGTTATAATAATATATGTATTGAATGATTTGTAATGGAATATTAAACAATATTAGTTGAAAATTTAGAAAAAATTATAAAAAAAAAATTCAATCAAACACTACAGAAAATAATAATTTTAATGATCAACTATTAGAATTCATAAAATATGATTAAATGAAATACGATTAAGTATTATTGTATTGAACAGCTATTACAATTCGTGAAAAACGGTTCCATTAACTACGATACAACAATCATTCTTCAATTATTAATCATTAAAGTTAATGAAAAACTATTCATTAAAATTATTACCCAATAATATTTTATTGAATAGTTTTTCATTAACTTTAATGATTAATAATTGAAGAA